>OU612061.1:4050073-4154307 GCA_914767635.1 Melanostoma mellinum | reverse complement strand
CACATTTGGCCTGGTGGCGACTGGCGAACCCATCCCATTGTCTCCGGTTCAACTTAACAGTCTCCGTTCCAAGCTATTACTTTCACCATTTAGTTTTCTGCACCTGCGGTGTAATCTGGTTCATGAACATAGGTACCTATTATATGTAGTTTCTAAATACAAACAATAACTTGGAAGCTCTATCTATACTCTAAGGTCTTTTATCCTTTGCTTTCTGATGGTTTTGCGGGGTTACCACACAGTAAAAAAAAAATTTCCCTGTGTTCCGAGTAGTTTCTTGTAAAAAAATTTATTTCAAACTGTTGCCTATGCAAAAACTATAAAAAATTGACCACTCCTGGAACAAAGGGTGAAAGAGCGCAACTGAAAAACTCTCCGCCAAATATCATTGCAAATCACCACTCCAAGTCTTATTGGGCTTAAATTTTCGGAACTTCTTTTTATGCCTTACCCTAACGCCTAACCAGTTTTTCATTGAATCTTACCCGTGAAATAGTATTTAATATAAAATAGTACAGATTTCCGTTGAGAAAGAGAGAATTGATATCACATTATTTTTTTATTCCTTCACTATTTTCTTAAATCACCCCTCATGCCATAAAATAATAAATAAGACCCTCCCTCCTTTTTTTCTGGCTAGTCTAAAAAATATCTACCCCACGCTTTGACATTGAAGTCAGAAACACCCTGTGTTGATGTTTAGTTAAATACATATACAGAGGAATGAATCACATGTATATATGAGAAAGAAAAGAACGTTACTTTACTTTTGAAGTAGGTACAATACATATACACCAATACTCATTATAAGAAAAAATAAAGAATGTGTCGCTCGCACTTGCATTGGCTGTTATACTTTATCCATAAACCCTTTGGATTGGACCTTTTCCTGGTCATGCGAAATATATCTACTCCGAGAATTCTCTTTTAACTAAGCAACATAGAGAAAAAAAAAAACAAAACACAAAAAACCAAGACAATATTAGTTCAACTTTTCCCTTTTTTCATGTTCTCTTCTCATTTCTCATTTACCTTCTATACGCTTTGAACTGGAGGGATAATTTTACTCCTCTTATAGTTAGAAAAAAAAGATTATTTGGCTCGTAGCCAATATGAACTATAAAATATACGTTTTCAGGTGGCGAAAAGAATTTAAGTAAAAAAACCAATCAGGTTAGTAAATACATAGGTACTTCTAAATATGCCCACATAGAAGTTCCACAAATAAATGATGTTGAGATCGAGGAAAAATAGTAAGATTCTCAGGAGTATAAATATTTTGTTAAACGTTTTGAAACATTAATTGGGTATTGGGATACCTACTACGAATAGAACGAGGAGTACCTACGTAGGTATTTAAAATAACAATTGATAGCTTAAGCTTTTTAATTGAGTAAACTCTTCAGAAAAACTGCCAACAATTTTTTAATAGATAGAAAGATAAATTGATTGAAATTAAAGTGAAAGGCCTTTTTACAAATCATTGCACAACGCACAGGGATACCTATGATTGTTATTTTTATACCTACCTATTACTATTGCAAACACACCGTATCTATTATAAATTTGATTGAAGCTAGTGATTCATCGAAATATAATAACACAATGTTAAAGTTTCAGTTTACTGTTTAGTTTCATTAATAGAAACAAAAAAGAATTCAATAGAGGAGGTTGGGGTATTGTGGTATACATGTTAGTTTTCAACGCTTAACAGAAAAAGTAGTGAAGCAAATTACACCAATCTTTACTTATTTCACCAAAAACTAATAAGCCATAAATTTATTTTTTTGCGTTGAATTCTAAAATCAATTAACAAAGATGTGAACAAAATATTGATATGACCTCGAAATCATCGCGTTTGAAACTGTAAGGGTAAATGCTGTCTAATGTGGTATACTATACTATACAACCTAGCGGTATTTTTTTAATTGAAAAATTTAGAAAAATCATTCATTTAATTTTTATTGAAAAGTATAGGCATTTTAATTACCCCAAATTACTCTAGTCTCTCATTAGCCTAGAAGTAATAATGTTTAAGAGTAACCGGGCGTAAGAGTACAACTTACAAAGAACTAGGCAAATAAATCTGTGACGGTAGGTAGTTAAGTTCTATAAATTTGAGCGCCATTCAGTCAGTCAAGTTATTGACAAAACGTCATTCTTATGGGGGGCGTGGGGGTGCGGACCCCCCTCCCCCCCCCCCCCCCCCCCCCAAAAGCTACCAAGGAGTATAAGTACTATGGCGTTATAAATCATAGAAGATGCAATTAACCTTGGTATAAAAACATTGGAGAAATAGGTACTACATTCCAACAGAAAGAAGAATGGTTCACCATTGGGGGTGACACCCAAAAGCTACCAAGGATTATATGTTCTATGGCGTTATAGATCGTAGAAGATGCAATTAACCTTAGTATAAAAACATCATAGAAATACGACATTCCAACAGAAAGAAGAATTCGTCGTAGAAAGCGAATAGCTGGTGAGTTGGCAACTGAAGTACGACTTTCTCTGAGCGCTGAACTACGGAAAGAAGGTGCCGTGAAATAAGATAGATGGCAATAAGGTCGAATCAGCCTTTGGCGAGGATTCATTGCCATGAAAAGCGCTTTCTCGATTAGCCGTTCGGAACCGGCAGAAAATTGTAGGGCCCTTCCATTCCCTCACAAAGCTTGGTTGTGAGAAATGCGCTAGGCCCAGGGGCTCCTCGCTCTGTTGCGCCACCCTATTTATTTATTTATTATTACTTACCTCTATCTTAAATTTGAACTAAGTAGGAACACATCTTTTACACACACAGGCAAATTTCTTACTATTCCTTTATCTTATGCTCAAAAACAAAACATTTGAATACATCATACCTTCACACTATGAATGATAAGCGTGGGAGTTTCTTAGATGTCATTAAACCAATATTCCCTTTAGTCATGCCGTTAAGGACTGTAAACACAGATGACAAAAAACCACGCACCTACACATACCTACAATGTAAAATTAAACTAATAATTTCAAACGTATATATATGTTATGTTCCTTTCATTAAAGAAAAGCATTTCATTGGTACCTAATAATGACGAATACCATGTTTTTTTTAGAAATAAAATCGAAAGTTATTCTTTGGACACTTTTCGGTAATAGTGCCGAAATGGGGGTCGACGTTGTTACCATTTTTGTTGGTAATAAAGTCGACTGGAAAAAAACCGGCTGCTCGTTTTTATTTCCATTTTTTTGAGAAATAACATCGAGTCTTTCTTATTTCCATCTACCTTATTTTACGGCACCCGGAAAGACATGTTCGAGTGCCTTCATCGATTCATCACTGAACTTTGAACAAGGACAGAGTCTATTAAGGAGGTGAATTCATTGTTTGAAGTTGTATAGGCGAATACTTTACTTTTAACAAACATTAATGATTTGAAAATAGCTGTTTCCAAATTTGCTAGTGCCTATGATGAGGTGAAAGTGTCAGAACTTCTCTCAAAGATACCAAGATTGAGAAGTCATTTGAAAGCGACTAAAGTGACAACATCTAATTGGATATCTTAAGACTTTATGAAATAAATCCTTGAATGGGACTTTGTAGAATCTTTTCCGAATCTCATTGTCGCATTAAAAATGTGTATGACAATCAGTTGCGTTATTTAAAAATGTTGTCATGTTTTCCTAACGTTGTCTTTTTGATGCAGAGATTGAAGTTTTTCGGGATTCGGGTATATGATTATTCTGCAATCCACGTGAATTGTTATGCACTTTTGGCTTCTTAAATAATCAGCAAACTAATTACTTCTCGCGACACTTGAATCGATTAAAGTTGGCATTCCACGACTGACCAAAACAGTTTCATCTTCAGTCAAAAGTTTATTACAAATAAAGCAAAACTGTGACATTTTTTTTTTATTGATCAGCACTAACTACAATAGTAGACGCTTGTAATAAATACACATAGCCATATTCAAGGCCAGATGTTATTCCGGTAGAGGGGATTCGGTAAGGGATCGGGCGGCGGTCTTTTTAGAGTATATTTTCTTAGAATAGTATAATGTAGACATAAAAGGAGACACGAGTAGGCATTTTTTCTTGGTTGAGCACCTAAATATGTATATACGTGGCATATGCGCTAATATTATGTACAACGTGATTCTTACAAGCGCAATATCTGGGAAATAGTGGGTCTTAGAGAAAAAATTATAAGGACCATTTCTATAGAAAATCTCAAGATCTACAACTTTGCTTTGAAGTGTTTCTCGATAAAACTTACCGTTTTCGAGAAGTATCCAAAAAACCTTAAATTTTGACCTTTGACCCCGAATAAGTCTTTAAGCACACATGGGACTGATGGGGACTTTTGACACTTTATTCTTTGTGGTAAACCTAAGGTCTCTACGAAAATTTGGCTCTGTCGGAATTTTCTTTATTTGACCACTATTTTTTTGTATAAATTGACCAGACTATTATATGCATGCCATAAAAAATTATATTTTTTAAAGATAATATACTATGCGCATTAATTTGAATATGAAGTAGAATAAATATTGATGTGATAGGTGAAATAATATTAATTTAAAAAATAAGTCGTAGAATAAAATCTTTTTTATTCCTGTCCTTTTTAGATGACAGTTATAACCTCGTCTGCTGCTATCAGTATTTCGCGATGAATAGCTGGGCTAGAGCACCCAAGCCATTCAAACGAAATTGAAAATAAGTAAACATCCAAGGTGGGTTGGGGTCAAAATTTTGCCGGGGTCAAAATTTTTTTCAAAATTCTGCTTCTCAATATTCTGCTATTGATAATAATTGCAAACTCTTGCTCTCTAAAGAATTTTAAAGTAGATAAGTAGTTCTTTGGTTTTCTCATTGTCGCTCTCCTGCTCAAAACAATTACAGAATTCAGTTAGTTAATGATAAAACTATGATAAAACTATGATAAAGAAGAACGCAAAAGAATGTAGAGGCTTGGCATCGTCGGCTGAAAGTTGTATTTGGCCGTAGCCACGCAGGTGTCTATAAATTAATTAGAGACCTACGAAAGGAGCTTATCAGTGCCAAATCAGAAATTAAGCGTACGAAGCATGAGGAGAGGATAAGGAATATAAGAAAGAGATGTCACGCTGGATATCTTATGCGTATTGCAAAAAAAATTTTCCTTTTTGGTCTTGTTTAGCCCCATATTACAGTACGGACTCGGTTTGCGCAACCCTCGATTCGCGCAACTCCTCGATTTTCGCAACACTAAAATTTTAACACGTCTTGACTCTATAAGTGCAACTTTTCAAAAAAGCTACCTCGATAAGTGCAACTTCATGTGTTTATTTATCCGTATTCTATATTCACGTTCTTCTTTTGATTCTTTATTCCTGTGTCGTTATTTTAAAACTAGTTTATCTGAACAATATTTCTTGCAAGAACATGAAAAGAACATAAAATGCAACTGTGTTTATTTGAGTGGGTTGCGATCTTGTTAGTGTTTAGGGGCGTTCAGGCTATCAAATTTGTTTGTCAAATTTGTTGGACGAATAGTTTGACGAAAAATAGCGTTCACACTCATCAAACAAATCGTCAAACTCCCTTCTGATTTGAATTTTAACCATGGAGGACAAAATAGGAGCAGCGCTTATAAGAAATGAAATTTTAAAAATGCAAGTAAAACAAAAGAAAGCGTGTTGGGACTAAAGAGGTTAATTCCACTTTCAATGTACCCAGCAAAGAAAAAATAGTCTTTCCGTGCGATGTGCAGTAATTGAAATTATTTGGGAAATGAAATTTCTTGCAAGTTTGACGAGTAGCGTTCACATTCGTCAAACTTGTTGTCCAACTTGCAAAAATATCAAAAAAATTTCAAAAACATCCAACAAATTTGACAAGCCACTTGATGGAGAGCTCACACTAACAAATTTGCTTGACAAACTCGATGCTTGACAAACAAATTGGATAGTCTAAACGCCTCTTTTACTAAAAATTCATACAGAAAATATGACCCAGTAAGTGCAACAACCTCGGTTACTGCAACTGCCCGAAATTCTATTAGTTGCGTTAATCGAGTCCGTACTGTATGTTGTTTTTTTCATGCTTTAGTTTTTTTTGGACTGATTTTTTGATTTGTTTTTGTTCTTCTGTAAATAAAAAATATTATGAAAAAACGGAAATTTTCCTTTTTTAATAGCCAGAATTTTGAAAAGCAGAATTTTGGAAAGCAGAATTTTGTCAACGAGAATGAAAAAAAAAAACAGAGTTTTCGTTTTAAAAAAAGCAGAATTTTGAAAAGCGGTATTTTGAAGAAAAAATTTTGACCTGTTCTTACCAAAGTTTATCACACATAACAGTGTAAAAAAGACATATTTTTTTTTCACTTCCTTGATCATGCTTCTTTGTGTTGTTTTTACTCTCTTTAAATAGGATGAAGTTATTTCAAAAGCTGACGTTGAAACGGGTAGTGTAGCTCATATCCTGTATAAAATATATCTGTTAAGAAAGTTTTCTTCGGGGCAGCTATCGAGTGCTTCTTATGAATTCTTAGAATAAGTATTATTCCTTCGGATCAAATGTCTCTTCCAAGTTTTTAATTCTTCAAGAACAGAAGATGGTTCGGTAACCAAATATGTTTGGTAAAACTCAATAGTTTAATTAAATTTTTTAGCTGCTTTGTCTATTTCTGACCCAAGATTCCTTAACAAAAAACGAAAACCCTTCTAGTACGTTTTCATGGCTTGTAAATATTTACCCAAGGTCCGTAACATAAAAATCGAGAAAAGGATTGAAAACAGTAACACGAAAATTTTCTTCTGTACTTTGAACCGAAGGGTTCGAACGATTCTTTTGTTGGTTTACGTTTAACGTCAATATCAAGGACTTCATTAATGAATTTTTTTTTTGCATGTTCAAACACTTTCGAAAATGAGTCATCTTCTGCCGGTTGGATTTTGGATTTTTAGTAGATCAAGTCTTAGGCGAGATCCATAACTCGGACCAAGTCTAAATTCACTCTTTGAAACTCACAACTTAATGACAACGAGAGTTGGTAAAGCATACTTATAACCTTTGAGCTAATCAAAAACTCGAAATCCAAAGCATTTTTGAAGTTCCTTACGTCACTTTCCAATGTTTTTATTTGGTCAAAAGTCTCGAACACAAAAGCATATAGCTCCTTAAAATCTTCAAAAAATAAATAAGATTGCGCAACAGAGCGAGGAGCCCCTGGGCCTAGCGCATTTTTCACAACCATGCCTTGTGAGGAAATGGAAATGGAGGGGACCTACAATTTTCTGCAGGTGCCGAACGGCTAATCGAGAAAGCGCTTAGCAATGAATTTACTGACGGATTACTTTCCAATTCCTCGCGAAAGGCGATACCCGCGGAAAAATATTTTTGCCTCTGGGACTCGAACTTCGAACCTCTGGATTAGCAGGTGGACATGCTAACCATCACGTCAAGGGTACCTCAAAATCTGCTTGATATTTTGAGATACATCGCTGCAGATTCAGCCTTTATAATGTCTTTTTTTGTGAAGTTTCTTGGCTTTCGCTTATTATTTTTTGCAGAATATCTTTTCTTTTCGGTATATTGAAATATTTGTTAACTGCTTCAATTGTGGTAAGGCAGTCTCTAATGGCTGGTATTTTACTGGAAACAGACAAAGCAAGGACGTACAGAGCATGCGAAGAAAATTGCTGGCGAATAATTGCCTGAAAAGTATTGTATCGACGAGACATTCGTACATGCTTGCTCCGTCGCCTTCGTACCCTAGGCCGATCAAAAAAGAAATGTCCAGATCACAATTTTGAACATTTTCCACAATAAACTTTGCAAGAGCAGCACCTGGATTATCAATACATTAATGTTTGGTAAACTGCTGTATTAGAGATTTTATGACAAAAGATTTTATTGATACCTGTCGTGGAAAATTGATACCTATAAATAAGGAATTCAAATGATTAGGTAATTTGCTGAAACAATAATTTCTTTCAGATAAAGTTGACTTAGTATTTCCCCCGTAGAATGAAAGTATAAAATGTACAATCCTGTGAGTACATACTAATAAGACTAATAAACGTAGCAAGTAGGTACTAAATTTCACAGTGTGTTTTTTTTAACTTTTTTGGTTCATAACTGGTCATGTTGAAAAATTTTCGATCCCAGGGGTATATCCCTTAATCCCCCCCTATTTACGCCACTGTGTAGATATGTACATTAGCTTTTGTTCTCCTTTTTAAAATTTCTTATTTGAATTTAAATAAAGATATCGCAATATATGGATTAGCGGGATTTCATTTATTTTACTGGTTTAACATTCTGGGGGTGACACCATAATTGCCGCCCCAAGTGCCACCCATGCTTTTGATTTTGACTTGAAATGAGTAGGTACCTACCTATATAATTTAATTTAAACAACAAATTCGATAATTTTCTTTCCAATTTTCATATAGCTCTGCATATGGAAATAGTGGTTTTAGACTTAAGGAACCTTTCATTTGCAATGCAAAGACATAAGAATCCAGAAAAGTACTATATTTTTATTGAGATGTACCTAGTTTGTGCAGTAATTTTTTTCAACGCTAATTCCATTAAATTTTGGTTTATTTTCTACTTTATTTGATTTCATATTTTTTTATTTTTCTAATACGAGTAGAAAGTCAGAGGCCATGTCTGAAAAATATCATGAAAAATAATCTGTTATAATAAAAAGGTGCTTAGTCTCCTGCTGACGACTTAATCCCATCGCCGAATGTAGCAGCTTTAGAGGGAAGAACCACTAGCGGAATAATTGAAATCATAGTTTGGATTGGAGTGCCATCAGCCATGAAAGTGCAAGCTATGAAAAACATCAACTCAGCAAGTTAAAAAGACCTTTATGGATAAAAAAAAAGCTCTGGGGGAAAATATGAGAGGCTCATCACGTATCTTCACAATAACGTGGGAGTACTAACAAGACAAAAAAAGTGATAGCTTTGAACAGAAAATCGAAGCATGAAGAGCAAATGCGCGTGCACTTGAAGAACAGTAAATGCGGCTAGCTAAACAGGCCACTTATTATGTCATTTCTCAAGGTAGGTATACTTAAATAATGGATTTTTATAGCTGCGCGGTCGGCTTAAAGTATAATTATTATTGAGAGAAAACTGCGGGAGCTATTTAATAAGAAGGTGCGAGCTTAACGTGCAAAGTAAAAGTTTTGGACTTAAATAGATTTCTTGTATCTATGGGATATTCAGTTATAAGCAAAATATCTGCGAAAATTTAGGTACCTAGGTACATAGCTTTAGAAATTTTGCTTTGTTTGAGACATTAAGTGAGTACATATACGTTTCAGGGTTGTCTTTGCCACTATAAACGATTAGCACCATCAAATCTAATGGCATTTGGTGATTTTTCAACGAAATTATCATACCTTTTTTTTGACATAATCGAAATTTCTTTCGGACGTACATAATAATGCTAGGAACCTTTTCGTTTATCCGTTGTAAGCTTAACGGTAGAACAGTTAGCTTTTCAGACAAAATCCAAATGCATGCTTTTCGCATTAGCTGGAGAAAAAAAATCAAAATGCTTCAAGAGCAAAGTTGTATAGCAGGCCTCACGAATACGTTCGAGAGGAGGTCAATCATGCAATAATCAATATTTTATGTTAAATCAAGCTATGGCAATTCATATACACCGAAAGAAAAAACCTTGGCTGATTTAAACATGTTTCATTGTAAATCAACAATTCATCTAAAGTTGTGAAATTAACCAAGTTTCGTGATGAGTTCAAATAAGAACGCATTTTCAAATCAAGTATGCTGCCGTGATCAATTTTTTTTTCAGGTAAGTATCATAAAAATGTTTAAATTAAGTATGTTCGTAGTTGATTTGAATATGTTCTAATTTTTAACCAACAACGTGATTGTTGATTTCATACTTGATCAACAACAATTATATTTAACTAACAATTAAGGCTGAAATTACAAAAACCATCACGTTTGTGATTGAAATACCAAATACACTGTTGAATTATCACCAATATGTTTGATCAACAATGTTCATACATACTTCTTTAATCAATAAAGAATAGTTAAAGTATCAGGAACATTTTGAATTCCAATATTTTTCATACCACAGAAAACGTGAAGTCGCATAACGGAACTTCAATTCAATATGATAAGTTTCGTGACCATTTTATCTTAAGGGATAATTAATTATTATTAATTATTATTATGAATCAATTCAGGCATTTATCATAGAAATTTTACATTAAAACTGTTGAGCAAATAAAAACGTGGCTGAATTTTCACGAACATACTTGATCAACAATGTTCATATTTTACCAACAATTTAAGAATTGTTGACGAAACATAAACGTTGTTAAAGTATCAAGGACATGTATGTTTCTAGTATCACAACCGTTGTTGGTTAACAATGAAATTGAAAATGACGTTGTTGATTTGAGCAATGAAAATTGTAGCATTTAAATAAATAAAATGAAAATGCCAGCTTGTTCAATTTAAGTATGTTCGTGCTTGACGCAAAAACAAACAAGCTTCATGTTTGATTTTACCAAGGTTTTTCTTTCCTAAACCTTACTCATACCTGATATTCTCTCTTTCTGAGAGGGTAGGTAAAGGTGGACATAATGACCGCCACCTGCTTGCACTTTGATGTTGTTGTGGGGGGCACCCTCCAATACCACCATGTTTCTCCCATCCCCAAACAAATCCTGTATGATGATGAATTAAATTTTATTGAATTCAGTGATTGTCGTGAAATATGGGGGGTATAACTTTTTTAGGTGTTGACCGCCACCTGTTTGCGTTTGGAGTTTGTAGTGGGGGCATCACCTACCACCCCTACCACCCCCAACTTTATCTCAACCCTTACCGCTCGACCAACAACAAAGTTCAAATAAGTTATTTAATCTAGCTCCCTTCCAAATGATCTCCATCCGACTTGAAATGCACGGAATCAATGCCATCTCCAGCAAGAGCTTATAAATGGGTGACTATGACCTATAATGGTGAGGGAACACATACAGATTGACCAAAAGGAAAAAATTAAACAAAACGTACTCAGCAATATCGACGCACGATCCAAGATTTCATTTTTAGTGGCCCTACTACTTATGGAATGGTCTTCTCTTCGATAAATAATTGTTGCTGGCAGCTGAGTTAGCTGCCATCTCGATGTCCATCCAAAGACAAAGTTAAAGAGAATAAATTCTGTTATTACTATCCAAAACAGCATCAATTACCATCATCTTATTTAGATATCTACAACAGATTTATCTAACAGATCTAGAAATAGCATGTGCCAAAAAAGAAGAAACTTATTTAGAATACTAAAAAAATAAATTGCAATAGAAAAAGAAAAAAAAATTATTAACAGAATATAAGCAATAGCAAAAGTTTAGTCTTGAACACATATTTTTCCCAGCTTAGATCAAAATTTTGGCATACCTTCGTCATTGAAATGCCTTATACATATACAGATGGGTTCATGAGAAACATGATTTGATCTGTGTTATTAGTTATTACTATACATGGGTAACTCAGAGCTGCGCAAGGCAATGCGTTGAAGCACTAGCTGCGCTATGTGCGGTGATACACTTTTGCCTGAGTTATAGGAACGTATCCATAACCACCACGATACTAATGTTGTTAACACGATGCAATGGTAACACCGACATAACTTCGGCGATTCATTTTATCGATGAGAGACACGATCCCAGCATAGCAACAAAAGCTCAAACTTTATTTCTCTCCGGCTATGCAGAACATATGATAAGAGATGACGCTTATCGACACAACACACTTATCATGTAAAGATGCAGTATCAAGGGCATCGGGTGGATTAACAACAAGGCGGAGATACCAAACCCAAGCCAAGCGGATTAAGAAAAGCTTTTCTTATCTTTCAGTGGCTTGCCATTCTTTTGAGGGCATTCTCTTCTGGCGCATCGAAGAAGCAGCAGCACACTTAAGGAAGACATAGTTCGATATAATAGATCAAAACAATTATAATAAAATTATAATAAATTTAATGAATATTATTTGAGAATAAATAACTTGTTATTTGAGAAGTTTAACTAAAGTTAATGTATATTATTTGAAGATAAATAACTTGGTGTTCGAGGAGTTTAACTGGCACAGTCGGACTAGGAATACTGTACCAGACAACCTAATAGTGAACATCTTGAGTAGCTAGACCAGGACTGGATACAAGTTGGAGCACTCTTTAACGAATAATTGAAGTGGTGGTTTTTAAGCCTTAAGCACCGTGAACCTGATGGTAAAGAATAGTAGGGTAAGTACAATTTGATCGTATTTATCGGTTTCCCATGCCTCCTGTCCTAAAACCTAAAGTTCAAGGAAATAAAATTCGAAGTCTTTTTGCTCCAAGTTGGAATAAAAAAGAAAGTAAATTAAACAAAAAAGTTCTACGATATAATTATACTGTAGGTAAATCTGCTGATTCAAAAGTGAATAAAAATATAGAGTCAAACATAATGCTTCCTAATATAGCGGTTGACATCTTTAATTGCCTTCGAATCCCGGATGCAATTAAGGATGTTCCCAAATTCGATGGAAATTCTCGGTTGCTGTTTGATTTTATCAGTAATGTAGAAGAAATTTAAGGCCTTATGCCTCAACTAAATTCAAACCCTGCTTATAAAAAAGTTATTTTAAGAGCCGTACGAAATAAGATTATTGGACCGGCCAACGAGGCTCTTAACATGTATGGAACTCAACCAAATTGGGAAGACATTAAAAATAATTTGATAATACACTACGCGGATAAGAGAAATGAAAAGAACCTGATAAGAGATTTGCATCAGCTTCGACAGAATCAATCGTCTGTAGAACTTTAATTTAAAATAGTTGAAACACTTTCCGCGATGATTAACCACATTAAAGTCCACGAGGCTAAGCAAACTCTAACTCAATCAGGAAATGTGCCTTAACATCTTTTTGTCAGGCTTAAAGGAGCCTTTGGGTTCAACTGTTAGAGCAATGCGACCAACAAAATTAACTGATGCTTTTAGCTTTCGTCAACAGGAAGAAAATTGTTACTATTTCCAAAACTCACAAGCACCACAGGCAGTTAGATATCAAAATAGAAGAACCTTTTTTCCAAACACTAATACACAAACAAATTCTAGGGTTTCCACAGAAAGACTTCAACAACCAGGCAATCAATTACAAAACCACTCAAGGCATTATAATGATCCTAGAGATAACCACAATTTAAACCATAACATTTCAAATAGTAACTTCAGACAAAATTCGAGCTATGGACACAATAACATTGCAGATGATTCAAACACAAGGCAAAATACAGATAGGCAAGACGGAAGGTTCAGGCAAGGAAATAACTCAAGACAGGTCAATAACAATTCACCAAGGAATAGTAATTTTCGACATAATAGTTCCATTCAAAGCCGTTCGACTGGAACATGAGTAGAACTACACTTCCAGAGCCAATGGATACCTAGATTAGATTAGATTAGATTGACGGGTAGAGCTTGCTCAGCTCCGGGCACTGCGGTGTCTGAATGAAACCTATTGTGCCAGCCCATTTGAGGTTTCAGAGCAGTTCTCCTGCTCCTGAATTGAACCAGAAGTTAGTAATCTTCTGTGGGTGAATGAGTTTGAGTTTATCTAAGGGGATGATCTCATAGTCGAGTATTTGCTTTCTAAGGCGGAAAAGTGCTGGACATTCTGTAATAATGTGCAGAGATGTTTCTTCATTTTCGAGGCATAGTCTACAGATGGGATCCGCTACCAGCCTCATTTGGTGAAGATGTTTGTTTAAAGAACAGTGACCGGTTAGAAGTCCAGTGCAAGTTTTTAGGGTTTTCCTATTGAGGTTCAGTAGGAATTTTGATGTTTTTTCTGTATATTCTGGCAAAAAGAGTTTTGAGCAGATTTGACCAGATGAGTTACTCCAAGCTTTATTTGATTCCTCTAGTAGGATGTTCTTGGCAGTATGTTTGAAGGTGCTTTTATTTACACCGCAGAAGGGTTCAGGACCGACGAATGGTTTAGATGCGCCGTCTTTAGCTAAGATGTCTGCCTTCTCAATCATAGCCTTTGTGTGCTGGGATCCAGTGGAGGATTACAGTGTTTTTCCTTGCTAGTTCAGAGAGTGACATGACTGTCTCTTGGACTAGTTTGGATCTTATGACAGATGACTTATCGCCTTTAGTGCAGCTTGGCTGTCTGAAAAAATGAATATTGTTTTGTTTTTTGTGTTCGATGAACATATTATTCTCGAACATTCGTTAATGGCAAAGACTTCAGCTTGGAAAATGGACGAGTGACTGCCCAGACTTACTGAGAAATTCGTTCTGGGACAGTCGCTGAAAATGCCGGAACCTGTACCAGTTTCCATTTTTGAGCCGTCCGTATACCAGACCATATCTTGCCTTGAAGGATGAGGTTTTGTGTTCTCCCAGTCTTCTCTACACCGAAAGAAAAAACCTTGGTTGATTTAAACATGTTTCATTGTTAATCAACAATTCGTCTAAAATTGTGAAATTAACCAAGTTTCGTGATGAATTCAAATAAGAACGCATGTTCAAATCAAGTATGCTGCCGTGATCAATTTTTTTTCAGGTAAGTATCATAAAAATGTTTAAATTAAGTATGTTCGTAGTTGATTTGAATATGTTATAATTTTTAACCAACAACGTGATTGTTGATTTCATACTTGATCAACAACAATCATACTTAACTAACAATTAAGGCTGAAATTACATAAACCATCACGTTTGTGATTGAAATACCAAATTCACTGTTGAACTATCACCAATATGTTTGATCAACAATGTTCATACTTCTTTAATCAATAAAGAATAGTTAAAGTATCAGTAACATTTTGAATTTCAATATTTTTCATACGTAAGCCCACAGAAAACGTGAAGTCGCATTACGGAACTTCAATTCAATATGATAAGTTTCGTGACCATTTTATATTAAGGGATAATTAATTATTCTTTATTGTTGATCAAGTATGTTTTACGTGAGAATTCAGCCACGTTTTTATTTGCTCAACAGTTTTAATGTAAAATTTCTATGATAAATGCCTGAATTGAAGTTTGACCTATCAAATGTATAGGTCAAACTTCAATTCAGGCATTTATCATAGAAATTTTGCATTAAATCTGTTGAGCAGATGAAAACGTGGCTGAATTCTCACGAACATACTTGATCAACAATGTTCATATTTTACCAACAATTCAGAATTGTTGACGAAACACAAACGTTGTTAAAGTATCATGGACATATATGTTTCTAGTATCACAACCGTTGTTGTTTAACAATGTTTTTGCTCAATGTTTAAACACGAAATTGAAAATGGCGTTGTTGATTTAACCAATGAAAATTGTAGCATTTCAGTAAATAAAATGACAATGCCAGCTTGTTTAATTTAACTATGTTCCTGCTTGACGCAAAAACAAACAAGTTTCCTGTTTGATTTTACCAAGGTTTTTCTTTCGGTGTAGGGGGGATGACAATGGAGAAGTTGAGTTTGAAGTTGTACATGGGAATAGTAGCATCCAAGCACATACTAAAGGTATTAAGTTTTTCTAAACTTTCCATTATCGACAGATGTCCTTTCGGGTATGGATGTGATTTTATGTGTCCTTGATGGAAAAGACGGTGTGTCGCCAGTCTTGCTTCCATTTTTATGAAAAGGTGAATTGGAGGTAGTCCTACAATAGGCGTGTTTTTTTCACAGCACTGTTATGTACATAACTACATTTTACACGCAAAGCAAAAACAATATCCCCGACAACCGAGGTTATGGATAAAAGGATGGTTAAGATTTGGTCGGGGATAGAGTTTTGACGTTTAGTCGAGTCTCGAATGAGTTTTTCGACTTTTCATTTCTAAATGTTGGTGCGTCTAGAGACTTTCATGTATCTCGAACAAAAGCAAAATGGGTGTCAGAAGGTCTGTTCACAAATGTTGAACTGAATAAAATCCTCTGCCCACTCTTACACTCCGCAATCTTGTTGCTTAAATTTTTTTTTTTAGAATTTCATTGATTTCAGGGGTTAGATTTGTATATTTATATAAAGATACATAAAAGAACCTAATAGCAATTAAAAAAGGTCTGTTTTGTGATTGAAAGCACTTTTTGTATATTTTTTTTTTCACATTTTTCTGTGAATGTTGACATTTTTTCAAAAGTAATTGTTAAGTAATCCATAAAATTGGTTTTATTATTTTATTATTAATAGTTTAATTCGTTTAAAACAAGTAACAAAATAATTTTTCCAACTCTGCCATAAATCACAAGTTTCATATGAATTCAACCCCAGCGTGTAAACAGAGTCAAGAGAAATTATTTGTTACCTTTGTGAACGGACCTATTTTTGACGTTTCTAAACTAACAAAAAACCGACAAAAAAAATTGTTTACCTGCATTAATTTCACTACGGAACATTTTTATTTTCCACTCTATACAATTGCTTTAGGTTTTTAACAAACAGTTTTTGCGTTTTTGTGCGAATTTGGCAAAAAAAAAATCATTTGTTGCCTCTTATTGGTTTGACAACTGATCGAGAACACCAACCCACAAATAAAAAAAAAACGAAGCGTTTTTTTTGGATTTCATGTTATGTACATAACATCCTTGTGAAAAAAACACGCCTAATAACGTTTAGAGCGTATGTTGGTGTTGTACGCATGCATCCAGTAATGCATGTTGTTTCCAATCTTTGAATCTTTTCAAGTTTTTGGACTGCCGTTACTTCTTCTATTTTTGTCCACCATACAACAGCTGCGTACGTAATTGTTGGTCTGACTACCAGCGTATATAGGTCGTACATCATTTTAGGATTTAGACCCCAGTTTTTCCCGCATACGCTTCGACAAGTCCATAGGGACTTGGTTGCTCTGCTGGAAATGCGTTCTAGTTGAGGGTTCCATGACATTTTGCTGTCTAGGATGATCCCCAGGTATTTAGATTCTTTGGAAAATGGTATTGTTTCCCCATAGAGATTGGGGGGTATTAGAAGATTTAGTTTTCTTCTTTTTGTAAATGGGACAATAACTGTCTTACGGGGATTGACAGATAGACCTTCATCTGAGCACCAGCTTTGTACTGTGTTCAGAGCTGTCTGAAGTCTTCTTGATATTAGTGTTTCTGATGAACCTTGTATGACAATTGCTAGATCATCTGCAAAGCCCACTGCATAGATGCCTTGGGTTGCAAGTAATCTAAGTAGGCTGTCTACAACTATTGACCAGATGAGTGGTGAGAGAACTCCACCTTGTGGGCAGCCTCTTGTTGTTAGTGCTGAGATTTCCACTTCTTCGATATTGCTGTGGATAATTCTGCTGTTTAGCATGGACATTATCCATTTGCGAATAACTTGTGGAACGTTGTGGTGCCTTAGAGCACGGTCTGTAGACACAAAGGAAGTGTTGTTGAAGGCTCCTTCTATGTCGAGAAATGCCACTACGCAAATTTCCTTTTTATCGATAGAAAGTTCGATCCTAGTAACTAGGTCATTCAACGCGGTTTCCGTTGATTTGCCTGGTTGATATGCGTATTGTGATGTGGATAATGGGTGGGTAGCTAATTGCTTATCCCGGCTGTGTCTATCAATTACCTTCTCCATACATTTAAGGATGAATGACATTAGACTGATTGGCCGAAAGGATTTAGGGCTTGGATCCAGATTCCTTCCTGCTTTTGGCAAGTAGATAACTGTTACTCTTCTCCAGCTTTCTGGTATGTGACCAAATGCTAGGCTGCAAGTGAACAGTTTTGATAGAATGGGAGCAATTATGGCAGCCCCGTTCTGCAGTAAGGCAGGAAAGATGCCGTCTTCCCCAGGAGCCTTGAATGGTTTCAATGAGGAGATTGCCCATTTGATGACATTGGTGTTGCAAATTTGTCTGGCCGTTGTCCAGTCTTCCCTAGATGGAAACATATGCTGTTCCCTTTGGGGAGATAGGTTTATTGCTGGGTCTATAATGATAGATTGTGGAAAGTGGGTGTCTATTAGGAGTTGCAGAGTTTCAATTCTATTCTTAGTCTGAGAGCCGTTTTCCTTGGTAAGGGTACCTAGGTTTGCCGGCTTGTCGGACGCGAGAGCTTTGTGGAGTCTGCAACTAGAGGAGACGTCAGAGATACTTTCTACAAATTGTTTAAAAGAGGCCTTTTTGGCTTTTTTAATTTCATTATTGTATTTGGTGAGAGCAGTAGAGTAAGTTTGCCAGTCATCATTGCGTTTTGCTTTGTTGAAAAGTTTCCTTACTTTCGATCTCAATTTCTTGAGGTTGTTGTTCCACCAAGGGGTTTGCCTTTTAGTTGATCTTGTTTTCAGAGGGCAGTTGTCCTCAAAGGCAGTTATGATAGAGTTTTTCGCGTAGTCCGCAAAAAAATCTTATTTAGCTTTGCTATTAATGTTTGGGATTTTGTCTTTAAGAGAGTTTTCCAGATCTGTTTTGTACGAGACCCAGTCTGTTTTTCTCTTTTGACGATATGTTAAGCAAGATATTATGTTTGTGTCTAGTTTAAAGCGTATGTGTCTATGATCTGAGCAGGATGGTTCGGAGGACACCCTCCAGTCAAAGACAAGGTTTTTAGAGAGAGATGAAGACAACGTAATGTCTAGAACCTCTCTTCTAGTCTTGGTGACAAAGGTGGGTTCATTGCCAATATTACATATATTTAAATTTTCTTTAATAATAAAATCAATAAGGGACTCACCTCTTTTGTTTACATCCTTACTTCCCCACAGGGTGTGGTGAGCATTTGCGTCGCATCCCAGAATAACTTCCAATTTGTTTTTCTGTGCGTGCTCATAAAGTTTTACTACCTGTGGAGGTGGGCAAGGTGTTATGTCTCCAGGGAAATATGCTGAGGCAACAATGATCTCCTTGGAGTGACCGATCCTCACTATTGCTGCTGTCAGATCAGCGGATACAAAAGCTGTCAGTGGGAAGAAGGGCAGGTTATTATTAAAAATAATACAAGTTCTAGGTCTACTGGCTGAGGTTGAATATAATATTTTACCTGTAGGTGTAGTTAGACCGAGGATTTTACCACTCGTGCTGATCCATGGTTCCTGCACGAGGGCAATGTCAAGCTTCGTTTTACTCAGCGAGTGATTTAAGACCGCCGAGGCAGCCTTGGCGTGTTGGAGGTTGATTTGGACAACCTCCATATTAATTCTTCCGGAATGAAGCTCTGGAATAAGAGCTCCCTTTGTTGTCACCCCGTTTCCCGCCTTGGGGAGACTTCCGGAAACTCCTCGCACTCGCAGATGCCGGTCTTGGGGCTCTGCGGAGTTGCGACGTGTCTTGGTGTTGGGTGGGTCTTGGATTGCCGGGTTTGGACAGTTTACTAGGATGAAGGAAAGGTTTTACCTGATCAGAAGATGGTCTAGCGGTCTCCTGAACAGGTTTTACAGGATTGGGAGTGAGGGAAGGGATGGAGGGTTGAGTATGGGAGGGAGGTGGTCTTTCCGGCTTTTCATCCTTTTTAGTCTCGGGATCCGCCCTCAGACTGGGATTCTTTTTAATCCTGAATTGTACCCTATTGAAGTTGAAGAACGGTTGGCAGTTCAGATCTTCAAGTAGGGATACCGATCTTTCGTCCATGGATATTGTCAGGGCAAGACCCTGAGAGTTGGCCACCTTCCTAAGGACTTTCCATTCTTTGGTTGGTAAGGCTTGATTTTGAATTCGTAGCCGTTTCAGAGCATCTTCTGCTGTGTTGTTCGGGCCAGGGAAGTATGCGGTTGCCACACATGGTTTCGGAAGGTCTTCACCCTCCACCATTCGCAGCTTCGCATTTTCATATGGCGAGATTAGTTCGACTGTTTTTGCCAACCAGTCTCTGCTAATCGCATCAGCGCACTTCATTGTAAGCCATCCTGGTTTGTGCGAGCAGCCCAGAAATCTTATCTGTGGACCTTCCTCAGTGATCTTATGCAGCTCAGTAAGGATGGCATTTTCCACTGCTGTGATTTGCACATTTTCAAGATGGCTATTTGGATAATCTTCGGCGATTATCCCAACTACGATCGTACCTGCAACCTCATTGAACAAGGGAGCGTTGGTTTTCGCTTTTTTGCTCGGTTCAGGAACTTCGTGTCCGGACCTTCTTCTTTTGTTGGAAGGGTCTGATGTGTCTTTCGACGGACTTGAGAGTACTGTCTCTAACGCTGCGTCGTATGGCAGTTTTTCCGCTAGCAGTCTTCTCAAGTGCTTTTTTTGAGACGTGGTTAGGCGTCTCCGTTTGATGTTGAGTTTGTCGAGCTCTAGAGTCTTTTCGGTGTCATCTCCGAGAGCTTCACAGCTCCCGTACGATTCCACTGTCAGGACAGAGCTTTGATATCCGATGGATTCTATGTCGCTGTCGGATGTTACCATTGCGGGTCGGTCTATCCGTCCCACAAGGCTTGGTAGTTCAGCCAGTGGCTGAGAGACAGAGAGGCAGTTGCTTGCTTCTCCATCACAGGGTTTGGTATTCAAATTATCAATTTTGGATTGATGGATACCTATAGTGGAACTATAAACAGAGGGTTAAGTGGGATAAGTAGAAACGGACAAACTTTTAATATTGAGAGCCAGCCTGATGAAAATTATAGAAGCAATGACCTACAGTTGAATTCATCTGATATAAATGTTGTTGATGACAGAAATTTTCATATATCAGCATCGGAAAGTCAATAGGGTATTTGGAAGTCAACAACCATAACACAAACCTTCTACCTTATATCAATATCAAAAGTTTATTAAATAAAAATCTAAAATTTTTGGTGGATACAGGAAGTAACAAATCCTTTATCAACCCAGATCTTATAGCAAATAGCAGAATAGAAAGTATTGATCCGATTAAAATTAAAACTATTTTTGGTATACCGAAAGAAAAACCTTGGTAAAATCAAACAGGAAACCTGTTTGTTTTTGCGTCAAGCAGGAACATACTTAAATTAAACAAGCTGGCATTTTCATTTTATTTAATGAAATGCTACAATTTTCATTGCTCAAATCAACAACGTCATTTTCAATTTCATTGTTAACCAACAACGGTTGTGATACTAGAAACATACATGTCCATGATACTTTAACAACGTTTGTGTTTCGTCAACAATTTTGAATTGTTGGTAAAATATGAACATTGTTGACCAAGTAAGTTCGTGAGAATTCAGCCACGTTTTTATTTGCTCAACAGTTTTAATGTAAAATTTCTATGATAAATGCCTGAATTGAAGTTTGACCTATACATTTGATAGGTCAAACTTCAATTCAGACATTTATCATAGAAATTCTACATTAAAACTGTTGATCAAATAAAAACGTGGCTGAATTCTCACGAACATACTTGATCAACAATAAAGAATAATTAATTATCCCTTAAGATAAAATGGTCACGAAACTTATCATACTGAATTGAAGTTCCGTTATGCGACTTCACGTTTTCTGTGGGCTTAAGTATGAAAAATATTGGAATTCAAAATGTTCCTGATACTTTAACTATTCTTTATTGATTAAAGAAGTATGAAATTTGTTGATCAAACATATTGGTGATAGTTCAACAGTGTATTTGATATTTCAATCACAAACGTGATGGTTTTTGTAATTTCAGCCTTAATTGTTAGTTAAATATGTTTGTTGTTGATCAAGTATGAAATCAACAATCACGTTGTTGGTTAAAAATTATAACATATTCAAATCAACTACGAACATACTTAATTTAAACATTTTTATGATACTTACCTGAAAAAAAATTGATCACGGCAGCATACTTGATTTGAACATGCGTTCTTATTTGAATTCATCACGAAACTTGGTTAATTTCACAACCTTAGATGAATTGTTGATTAACAATGAAACATGTTTAAATCAACCAAGGTTTTTTCTTTCGGTGTAGTAAAATCGTTAATAAACAAATAAGTATAAACAAATTATTTGAATTTGAAACTGATAAGACCTTATCATTTTTGCTTTTTAAATCCCATCATTATTTTGATGGACTAATTGGAACCGATATAATGGAAAAACTTGCAATGAAAATCGATTTGAAAAACTCACTTCTGGAAACAGAGAACGCAACAATTCCAATAAATTTTAAACCTAATCTGGTTTCAAAAATCTATGTTGTTCCAGAACGTAGTAAATTGGTTTGCAGTCTTCCAGTCGACGTCAAATCTGGCAATATTTATCTAATGCCAACAACAATAAAAGAAAATCTGTATATATCTGAAGGCTTATACACAGCGAAAGATTGGTATTCAAATCTTGAAGTTATCAACACATCTGATTCTCCACAAACGTTTCTTGTAGAACAGATAATTAAAGCTAAAGCTTTCTCACCTAATCATTATACAGAAATTAACAATTTTTCTTTCAAAAGCGAAATCTATTTAGAAAAATCAAACATTATGAAAGATTTAAAAACTGATAACTTAAATAATGAGGAAGAAAAGGCCATTCGTAGTTTGTGCAAGAACTACAAAGATATCTTCTTTAAAGAAGGCCAGCATTTGACCTCGTCTAACTTGACCAAACATGAAATTAATACTAAAGATAACTTACCTGTCTACTCTAAATTATACCGCTATCCATATACCCATAAGGAGGAAATTCAAACTCAAATAACTGAGATGCTTAATAAAGGTATTATCCGCAATAGTTACTCTCCTTGGTCTTCTCCTATATGGATAGTGCCAAAGAAAACAGATAGTGCAGGGAAACGGAAATGGCGGTTAGTCATTGACTACCGCAAACTTAATGATAAGACAATCGGAGATAAATATCCCTTGCCTAATATCAATGAAATTTTGGACAAACTTGGTAGGTGTATGTACTTTTCGACACTTGATCTCGCTTCCAGTTTTCACCAAATTGAGATAAAGGAGGAAGACATACCGAAGACAGCATTTTCATTTGACAGCGGACATTTCGAGTTCCTTCGCATGCCATTTGGCTTGAAAAATGCTCCGTCCACGTTTCAAAGAGCATTGGACAATGTACTTCAAGGTCTTATAGGGAAAAATTGTCTGGTGTACATGGACGACATTATTGTATTCTCCACGTCACTCCAACAGCACATAGAAAACTTAAAATCCGTTTTCGAAAGGTTAAAAAATGCAAACTTAAGAGTTCGATTGGAGAAGTCTGCCTTTCTTCAAAAAGAACTCGCCTTCCTAGGACACTTAGTAACATCTGATAGCGTAAAACCCAATCCAGGAAAAATAAGTGCTATAACTAATTTCCCTATACCCAAGACAAGAAAGCAAATAAAATCATTCCTAGGTCTCTTGGGATATTATAGGAAGTTTATCCAAGACTTTGCTTACCTAACCAAGCCCATGACCGAGTGCTTACGTAAGAACAACAGCATAAAGTTGAACACAAGATACATAGATTGCTATGAAACTTGCAAAGCTCTTCTATGCAACGATCCTATACTGCAGTATCCCGACTTCAATAAGCCTCTCATCCTTACAACCGATGCGAGTAACGTTGCATTAGGGGCAGTGTTGTCTCAAGGTTCAATAGGCTCGGATAAACCAATTTGTTATGCAAGTCGTACCTTATCCAATAGTGAAGAAAATTATAGTACAATAGAAAAGGAATTGTTAGCTGTAGTTTGGGCTACAAAATACTTTCGCCCATATTTGTATGGACGAAAATTCCAAATTGTAACAGATCATAAGCCCCTTACGTGGCTCTTCTCGTTAAAAGAATCAAATTCTAAATTAGTACGCTGGAGGCTACAACTCGAGGAGTTCGACTATTGTATAACATACAAAAAGGGAAAACCAAACTCAAACGCTGACGCTTTATCGAGGGTAGAAATAAATGTTAACCAAGCAAACGACGTTGAAGATATGGAATTGATCTCAGTTCAGAACAACCTAGATGAACGAGACAACGCATCTACCATCCATTCTGCACAGAACACATGAACGATGGAATACCCATATCAGAGCGGCCCTTAAACGAGTTTTCCAATCAAATAATTTTAAGATTTAATGCGGAAAAAACGAAAATGAACCCTAAACTAACTATAATATTTCAAAGAAAGAAAAGAACTACAATCGAATACGACAAAATAATGACGAATCGGTGATAGCTAGCATTTTTAAAGATTTTTTGAATACAAAAAGAGTATCTGCCATACTTACCGATGATACAGCATTCAAAACCGTTCAATCAGTCTATTCAAAGTATTTTAGTAATAACAAGCTATTGAAATTAGTA
Organism: Melanostoma mellinum; assembly: GCA_914767635.1. Taxonomy (NCBI): domain Eukaryota; kingdom Metazoa; phylum Arthropoda; class Insecta; order Diptera; family Syrphidae; genus Melanostoma; species Melanostoma mellinum. The sequence goes on along the minus strand of OU612061.1, from coordinate 4,130,104 downwards.
AGATGTAACATTTTTTTAAAAGACATAACGGAGAGCGACAAACAAGAAAAAGTTATCCGGTATTATCACAGGTACTCTAACCATAGAGGTATATTTGAAACCCTTAACCATCTTAAAAGAACATACTTCTTTCCGAATATGAAAAACATAATTACCTCTTTGATAAATAGTTGTGATACTTGTCAAAAGCAAAAATATGACCGCAAAAGGGAGCTTCAAAATTCGAAATCACTCAAACACCCTCGACACCCCTAGAAATTGTTCACGTCGATATCTATTCAGTCTGTAAAGAAAACTTCTTCACCATAATATACAAATTCAGTAAATTTGCTTGCGTTTATTTAATTTCTGCTCGGAACAGCATTAACCTCATCAAATCGTTAAAACATTTTTTTCTCACCATGGAATACCAAAGCTCTTGGTCTCTGATAACGGTAGTGACACGGTTGCCGTTGTCAAGAAAAAAAAACTACCAAACTTTTTAAAAAATCCTACCAACTCAATGAAAAACCTACCAAGCTTCATTTGAGTTTATTTTTCGAGAAAAAAAAATATTTAAACAACAAAACTTGTTTTCGCATTAAACCATAATTAATTTTTCATAACGCACAAAAGTTTAAGTTTAAGGCATAGGTACCGTTGATGTCAGCGGCCAAGTCTTTTGCTAACATTATACTGCTTATTACATTAAATCCCAGTTTGGTTTTTATTAGGGACAAATCAAAAATTTTCCTTTCTGCTGCTGTGTGAGAAACGCTCAGTAAATTAAAAACGAAATTTGTTAAATCTTTATTTTTCGAAGTCCCAACAAATAACTTAAAGCAACAACCGAATACTCGCATTCAACGCACCGTGAGTTTGAAAACTACTGTCAGTTTTCGTCGCTCTGATTGGTCAAAAGTGTGAGAAGTTTCAGTAAGATTTTTCAATTTTTCGAAAATAGATTTTCAGACGGAGAAAACTGAAAATTCTTAAGATAAGATTTAGTTGTCAAAATAAGGAAAACAACCTACATATTTCACAATCGGACTTTACTCGATATTTTTGGGTTAGTTTTATGTTTTACTAGTTTTTGCTTACTTAATGAATTGAAATTGATTATTATTGATGTTTTAAAATTGAAAGTGAATTTATCAGCAACGAAAATATATTTTTGAGGGTATATGATTTTAATTTTTTTCATCAAAATTGAGTAAAACGAATGTTATGTGAATACTACTGAACAAAAAAAAAATTGGAAATCGAATTCCTGAATTTCAAACTGTTTACTTTTACTACTAATTACATAAATGTAGAATCGAAAGGTGAATCATAACTCAGACGATTATCATTCAAATTCAATAGTCTATCGTAGATTGCGTCGTCAAACGATTGTTTCATACAATCTTGCTTTCAGTGGTGGAGAGCGATTTTACTATCGTCCTACAAATTTTGGAAATTTTTTCAGTGTCTTAAAAGCGTATTTTTGATACCTAATGGTGGATTTACATGCATCCGCAAGTGCAGATGAAAATCGGAAAAAAACACAAGATGTAAAATTCATACTTGGGTGATAGAGAGGGAACGCACCATCTGCACTTCCTTAGTTATGGCTGCAGATGAAAAATTATGGGTGCAGATGAACATGTTCATGTGCACCCATAATCCCTCATCCGCAGTCATAATACTATTCGTCTCTCTTTTTAACTTTTGTGTTTTATAATCTTCATCCGTCCCGCTTTACTTTTCTGCACTTCTGCAGTTGCAGATGCATGTAAATCCAGCATAAAATTCCGACGATAGTCGTCTAAAATGTTACAGAATTCGATCACTGTACACATTTGTGTACTTCTTTTGAGAAATTAATTATTATTTATTATTTGTAAAAGAGTTGTTTAGGATGTTTTAGTAAAAAAAACCTACCAAATTGAATTGAAACCTACCAACCTACCAAAGCTGAAAAAACCTTCCAATTTTGGTAGGATCCTACCAAAACGGCAACCGTGGGTAGTGAATTCCTATATGAAAAAAAGTTGTGGACAACATTCCAAATTCATTTTGAAAACAACAATGAACTGTGATAGTACTATAGAATAAATATACAAGACTTCTACTAATCAACCGAAATCTGCAACGCATACATTAGTTGAGACGTTGACAGCTTTCTTCTGATGATTGGCATGAACTTCAATCATCTATTCATTTCGTTCATACTTGCAAGGGAGGAGTTATAGCTTTGTATATTTATTCTATAGTATTATCACAGTTCATTTCTCATTTTCAAAATGAATTTGGAATGTTGTCCACAATTTTTTTTCCTATGCAAACCTATATGAAAAAAAAAAAATTTGTGGACAACATTCCAAATTCAATTTGAAAATGAGAAATGAACTGTGATAATACTATAGAATAAATATACAAAGTCCTTTGTATATTTATTCTATAGTATTATCACAGTTCATTTCTCATTTTCAAAATGAATTTGGAATGTTGTCCACAACTTTTTTTCCTATACAAAGCTATATGAAAAAAAATTTGTGGACAACATTCCAAATTCATTTTGAAAGTAATAATGAACTGTGATAGTACTATAGAATAAATATACAAGGTCCCGGCATAGCAACAAAAGCTCAAACTTTATTTCTCTCCGTCTATGCAGAACATATGATAAGAGATGACGCTTATCGACACAACACACTGATCATGTAAAGATGCAGTATCAAGGGCATCGGGTGGATTAACAACAAGACGGAGATACCAAACCCAAGCCAAGCGGATTAAGAAAAGCTTTTCATATCTTTCAGTGGCTTGCCATTCTTTTGAGGGCATTCTCTTCTGGCGCATCGAAGAAGCAGCAGCACACTTCACTTAAGGAAGACATAGTTCGATATAATAGCTTAAAACAATTATAATAAAATTATAATAAATTTAATGAATATTATTTGAGAATAAATAACTTGTTATTTGAGAAGTTTAACTAAAGTTAATGTACCGTAAACCGGGGTTACTTTGCCCCTGCGGGTGTAACTTTGCGCCATTGTTATAAAGAGTTTACAATTCGTTTTATGTTCAGACACGTTCAGTTTTGCTCACCGGTCTTACTGTAACACAATGTAGTGTTTGTGTGTGTGCGAAATCATGTGCAGCCGCATACCTACGTTTATTTTTGATTCAACCATTGTAGTCCGAAGAGGAGCGACCTAATTGTGAGTTTTTTCGGGGTAGAAAATTTGAAGTGTAAAACCGAGTGTATCCAAATATAAAAAGTAAGTATTTTTGCTACCGTTTAAGTGTCTTTTTTCCTTTAATTTTACACAAAGTTAACTTTCCTGGTCCCAAAATATATTAATAATTTTTTGTTTTTTGTGAAAACATACCAATTTTCGTAATTTTGGGGTAACTTTGCTCCGGAGCAAAGTAAAAAAAAGTAGAAAATTTGAAGTGTAAAACCGAGTGTATCGAAATATAAAAAGTAAGTATTTTTGCTACCGTTTAAGTGTCTTTTTTCCTTTAATTTTACACAAAGTTAACTTTCCTGGTCCCAAAATATATTAATAATTTTCTGTTTTTTGTGAAACCATACCAATTTTCGTAATTTTGGGGTAACTTTGCACCGGAGCAAAGTAACCCCGAAAGTTGGTTTGGGGTAACTTTGCTCCGGAGCATAGTCAAAAAAAAAGTATGTTTCGGATTTGGTTATTCTTTTCACAGAAAGGATGTTTGGAGCATTGTTCATAAACTGTATGAATATCATTACTCCAGCACTTCAAACAAAAGCATAATGATGGGAAACGCAGAACGGAGCAAAGTAACCCCCTCCCTTGAACAACTTTGCTCCACTTTTAAACAAAAAAAAATAAATATTTACACTTTAACTTAAAAAGTTTTTATAACATAAATGTATTATTTCGTATCTTTTTAATGAAATAAAAGAAAAAGTACATGAAAAAAAAAATTCTCTGAAACTTTTTAGAGGCTTTATAAAAAAAGGGGGAAAAAACGGTGCAAAGTAACCCCGGTTTACGGTATATTATTTGAAGATAAATAACTTGGTTCCTTGTTTATTTATTCTAAAGTACTATCACAGTTCATTGTTATTTTCAAAATGAGTTTGGAATGTTGTCCACAACTTTTTTTCATATAGCTTAGCTTTGTATAGGAAAAAAAGTTGTGGACAACATTCCAAATTCATTATGAAAATGAGAAATGAACTGTGATAATACTATAGAATAAATATACAAGGTTGCAGCTCAATAGCGCTTTCAAATACCTCATTTCCACCTAGAATTGAATCACATTTCAATTCGAATTAGTGCCAGTGTATACCTAGATCGAATTGAAATAGGATTACCCGATCCGATACAGCTCTTCTAGCTGGATCGATTCGAAAAAGTGTGTGTATACGTAGATTTCTCGATTCGGTGAGGTAAGTAGATACCTGCATCGAAATCTGAATCATAATCCGATTCGAGTACCCGATCCTAAGTGGAAACGAGGTAAAATACTCTGGCTATGGCGTTTTCAACTTAATAACAACACAACAACCAGATGGGATACAAGAACAACACAAAACTTATCCAACACACAAGAACGTTGCGAATTGAACCTTATATAAAGCGCTGTCATAAACAACCCCGATACAGAACCAATAGCCAACAGCATCACACTTCACACACAAGTCACAAGCAAAAATCAGTTTGGGATAGATACACAATATATTCCTTAGCTCACCAGTTTGAAATCCGAAAATAAAGTGGCGTTAGTAAATTCGATGACACAGCTTTATATTCAGCTTAATACGTGTATCACAGATGGATTTCGTGTTACAAAAGCAACAATGTAAACAAATGGATGTTGCGGGGCAAGAGAAGTAATGGTTTTCCCTCTTGTTCTTTATTCCTCTAAGGAATAGACGTTTGTAGGAAGACGCAAATATGTGCGAAGGAAAAGAGAAAAGAAGAAAGAGAGAGAAAATATGTGAATATTAAACACGCAACAGAAAGTCTGAATCTTCAAATATATGTATAAAAGCCGGTTGAGATTTGGCAAGTTCCACCACTTGTACACAGAGCTGCGAAGCCAACAAGATATTTTTACCAATACACATTACATACATAAAATGGAATTCACATAAATTTCACTAGCTAAATTGTCTTCGAATTTCATTTTTCCTTGCTATTTGCTAGGAGCAACGCGACGAAAATCAAATTGGTTGATTTGAAGCAACCAGACTACTTTTCCTTGCGGTGGTCGCATGAGTGTACACTTTGAATATGAAAAGCTTTAATGATAAAGCTTGAACGATCATGAAACAAACATTTGCGACTGTGCTAACCCATCGCGTGATCGCTTTCCAGAATTAATAAGGACACATAATAGGGTTATTTATGGCTGCCAATTAGGACATTGGGTTAGAGGAATAAAGATCAATAGGGAAAACCACAACCACTCTTGCCCCGTAGCTTCCATTTGTTTACAGTTTACACTGTTGTTTTTGTAACACGAGATCCATCTGCGAAACACGTATTATAGCTGAATATAAAGCTGTGTCAGTGAATTTACTAACACCACTTTATTTTCGGATTTCAAACTGGTGAGCTGAAGAATATATTGTGTATCTATCCCAAACTGATTTTTGCTTGTGACTTGTGTCCGAAAATAAAGTGGTGCTTGTGAAGTAAGTTCGAGGGCAGATGCCGTGGTGTGTGTGTGTTGTTTTCCCCTCTTGTTCTTTATTCCTCTAAGGTCTGAATGTAATAATAATAACCCACATTCCACATAGCACAGCGTTAAGAGAACAGAAAAAAAAGCGCTTTTAAGTTCGAACTGCGCTATTGAGTTACTATGATAAGTTTCGTGACCATTTTATCTTAAAGGATAATTAATTTATTATTTATGTGTGCTATAGCTATAGGTCAACCTGACCTATAGCGCAATGATACACTCTCGCACATGGATGACAGGAGCTGAACACTCCTACAGTTATAAAATATTAACAATTTATTCTTTTATTATAATCATAAGCCTTAACTCATAGTTCAAGTACCTGACAATGCATATTGTTAGGCCCCTTATGTGCCAATACAGCAGAAACTACCAGTATATATTAAGGAAAGTATATTTAAGTAACAATATTTAAGTAACCAGTATATATTAAGGAAAGTATATTTAAGTAACAATTGTAAAATCATTTTGTTCAATAAAAAACATTAGATCGTTAAAAAAATACACTAGCGCAGGTGCAACTCAATAGCGCAGCTTCGATACAGTGGCGCATTAGGCTCTATAGGGACAACTATAAATACACTTTACCGAGCCTACGCCCACTTAAGCGAACGAGCCAATACACTATTTTATATGACACTAACCATAATAGACTTTCTAATCAGTTTCGTTAAATTTCGCTAACTTTCGCGTAATTAAGCAAGAGCCATTGAACTGGCTCGAACGTACGTAAATGTCAAATTTTAAGGGTGGTATTCACCAAACAATCTTAAGAGCGCTCTTAAGGCTAAGAGGCTCTTAGTTTTAAATTTGGATGTGCTATTCACCAAGCAATAATAGGGTCTAGTCTAAGCTAATTCGAATATTCGAAAAATAAGGGTGTTGAGCTTCTGAACGCACACTTTTCGAACTACTTCGAAAATTTCAGTGTCAATTGTCAAAATCAGCTGATAAGCAAACCAAAAACAGAAAATTTTTTCGGAAATTTAAGAAAAGGTAGAACGTAAAATTAATTCATTTTAATAATAAATAATTAATAATTAATAAATTCATAGTTTTGCTTCCTAGTGCCTCGCTCCATTTTGATTTTTGAATAACAACCACAAATGACGCTGTCAGTAAATTTCGAATTTTCGAAGTTATTTGAAACAACAACCGCTCATAACTTAAGAGTGGTAGCGACCACTCTTAAGTGTTATGAGCGCTCATAAATCTGCACTAATAGTGGTCGGTGAATAGGTTTATGAGGCACTTAAGCTAAGTGTACACGATTGGTAGGTCTGACAATCATTGTCAGATATGCAAACGTCTGACAATGTGGGCAAATGTGCTGACAATGAGGGTGAAAATGGAATTTGTGTGTACACGGTTTGCAGAAATCTACAAATATCTGCAAGTTTATTGCCAGCTATTTGGCAGACAATGTCGACAAACTAAATTGGGCAAATAACTGGCAATAGATTTGCAGATATTATGTAGATTTCTGCAAACCGTGTACACACAAATTCATTTGTGGATCTGCAAATTCATTTTCAGTTCATTGTCACATAGCATCTGTCAAAAAATTTTTAAAGCTAAAAGTGAAAAGAACATAGATTTTGTTTTTAATCGTTTAATATTCAACTAAAAGTTAAATATCAAAAAACAATATGAATGGATAAAAACGTTGCAATCGCAACTATTTTGACGGCGTATTTGTTAGAAAGCAGCGATGATGAAACAGCCAAACAGCCGAAAAAGATGTGTCGTAAGGTATGGACGAAGGATTGGGTGGCCCGTCGTGAGCAGGAGGGATGCTACGCAAAATTGATGGTGGAATTGCGAGCAGAGGAACCAGAACTGTACCGAAATTTATTGCGAATGGATTACAAGCAATTTGATCACCTTTTAGCTTTGGTGGCTCCACATAATATACAAAAAAAGATATGAATATGCAATGGAAAGCAACATTTGAGAACTACTCCAAGGTTTTTTCTTATGTCGTTTTCATAGATCTACAGAAAAAATTAGTTTTCATTCGGTCCGAATGGAAAGCTAGCGTTAAGATTAGATTTCCGAGAATAGAATACAAATACGAGTATGTACAACAAAATATTTCCCTTTGTTTTATTTCGATTTTACGTTAACCGGCCAGCGGATTACATACAAATTTAGCTAAGTTTTTGATGCACCGCAGTCTGAATTCATAGCAAGACTTTTTCGCCTCTGTGAGCTCATCTGGAGCATTATAAATTTGACTACGCGGTGTCATAAATACTCGTCGTCTGAGATCTTCTGCTACAGATTGCAAATCTGAATGAAAACTACTTGCAGGTGCAGTTTCGTCTAGAAAACATTGGTATGAATATTGATTCAATACCGAAAATAAATTCACTTACCAATGACTTCTGGTACCAAAAAAGAGTTAACAATCTTCTCTGAGTCGGAAACATTCGAGAACTTCTTTTGTTCATCTGTTTCACCAAGGAATATTTTAAGTTTGGTTTCTGCTTTTTTGGTTTGGTTGGCTTAGCATTTTGTCTTGCATTTGTTTCTCTGTGTCCAGGAAATCTATCCGCTTGGCTCGGTTTTTTATGAACAAGAAGTTTGGATATTAATCCTCAACAAACGGCTTCGTATCCTGATTAGGTTTAGTTGTTTCAGCCATCTGGAATAATCGCACTATATTCATGTGGAAATGGTCGTTCTGCAGAAAGATCATAAGTGACATACAGAAAGGAATATAATGATGTTATGCATGTCATCCATTTCACTGTTTATCTCATCTTTTTAATATGAGTTAGCATCCATAACTAAAAAATTTTTCACGTAATTAACACATTTTCTATAAAAACAAAAATCACCTTTAAATTTTCGATGAGTTTTGTAGTTGACAATCCAAGTGTTTTTTTTTTTTTCCTGTAATCCTTCTCAGATTTGTCTGCCAATGAATAAATTTGAAAATGTTCCTCAAACTGGGTCTGCAAATTTATTTATTGCCAGACATTTGCAGAAGCGTCAGAAAATGAACAAAATTTGTGTACACACGATTGCCACATTTGCATTTCTCTTCAAAATGATTGATGAACAAATTTTTCTGCAAAAAAATTTGGTGTGTACACGGTTGTCAGCTTGCGTGTACACGATTGCCAGATATCTGCAAATTAATTAGCAGATATTTGTCTACAAATTAGCACCCAAATTGTTTTTCTGCAAATTCATTTGGTGTGTACACGATTGTCAGCCATTCGAGACAAATTTTTCACTGACAAATCTGGCAATATTTGCAGATCAGGCAATCGTGTACACTTAGCTTTAGTTTAAGATTTCTTGGTGAATACCACCCTAAGCGTATCAATCATAGAGGAATAAAGAAGAGAGAAAACCAACACTTCTCTTGCCTCGCAGTTTCCATTTGTCTAGATTGTGTGGTGTGGTTTGCCCTCTTGTGTATCTCTTCTGTAGTATCAACTTAGCTCAACTCAGCTCAACGCATGTTTACATGTTCAGTAGCCAGAATCCATTATAGTTGCTTTTTGTTTAACGAAAACTTTCGGAATATTTTCGTCTGGTTTTTGACACTAGCCTTAGCTCGGCTAAGTGTATTATAGTTGGGCCGCTAGGAACTAGTTTAATGAAATTTTATATCGTTTTTCATTGACGAAAAGAGTTACAAAAAGGATTTGTGAAAAGATCTACTCCTTTTCCATTGTCAATGAAACATTGAAAAAAACAGTAGATCTGGAGTTACTCTAAACGCCGAAGATCTACTCCCATTTGGTTGGGAGAACATCTCTGAATTAACGTACACATGCAAAAACATTTGTTCTGTCAAACTTTTAATGGAAAATAGTTTGTTTATTTTCAATTTGTTGTACTAGTGTTGCGTTGGGTTGAAAAAATTGCTATAAACTATGAAGTTATTAAGTTAGAATTCAGAAAATTGCTATAGAAAACCAAATACCTACAAAATATTGAAATATGAATTCCTATTATGTGAACATCGGTTTAACCTTCAATACAAGCAAACATCTGAAAACATGTTTCATTGAAGGGAGTATACCAATGTGTGGATTTGAGAATAATTTTTTCGGATTTCAATGAAAAACGATTTTAGCGTTTTAAATCGATATTTTGCAAAAACAAAACAGTTTTCAGAAACCATTGCAGGCAAATTCCAGAAATATGCAAAAAAAAATTTTTTTAATTGAATAATGGTATGTACTGAAAATAGTGCTGTTGGCTGATAAATACGTGTATCGCAGATAAATCTCTAACTTTTATTTGTTTGCATTGTTCCTTTTGTAACCCTTGATCTATCTGTAATAAAATGCAGCTGAATACAAAATGGTGTTTTTAAAGTCAACTGTATGGGCGGCGGCGGATGCAGTTGTGTGTGGTGTGTGAGGTTTACCTTCTTGGTCTTTATTCCTCTGACTGAAAAACCGTTATGAAAAGGATCACTTTATTAGATGTATCTATATTACGATTGAATTAGTAAGAAGCTTGAAGTTTGTGGCTTATGAGCACTTGTTGTGTAGCAGTATTGTGTATCGTTCTTGTTCTTACGAACATAATGTCCCCAACGGATAAAAACGTTTTTGTTTGTTGCTGCCTATGCTTAATAGTAATAGTAGGCTGTACAGTTAGGTAGTGTGTCGCTAATCACTCCAAAGCATTACGGATTATGGAATTTCGCATTGAATTTCGGAATTGAACTAAGTCAATCGCGTTTAATCTTAAATAAAGTAGGCAAGGTAAACGCACTAGTATCCGGACAGTGTTAGTATCCGGACGCATTGACCTTTTTTTGCGATCAATAGATAAATCACACAAAAAAATTGACAAACGTCAATAAACATGGGTCCTTCAATGTGTCCTATACATGCATGCAAAGTTTCATCAGGTACTCGAAATGCGTATTTTAAGAACTACGCATCATTTTATTGTTTAAGGTTGGAAGCTGAGGTCGCGTTGTCGATTTGTGTAAAAAAAATTGTGCGAACAGCTTAAAGTAGTATGCAATTGAACAAGTAATAATTAATTTATTGTAATGGAAATATGATTGACAAACAATTTGCAAAAAAAACAAATCTAATAAAATCTTTTCCATTATTTGTGGTGTCCGAGCACTAAAACCAAAATTGAATATGTTTTTCAGTACCCGGACATGCTGTGCGAATATCTTATATTTTCGGTATCCCGACAGGGCTTGTCTCTTAAAATGGTTGTGTCCGGGTACTAAAACTAAAGCGTCCGGATACTTAATTTTGCTGTCTGGGTAATTACGCAAATAGAACTTTTCTGAATTGTTATTTTATTAATTTTAACAATGATTACTTTGCAGCTGATCAATCAATAAAAGTTTCCGTGGTAGCATTTATGGTTACAAAATGGTTTGAAGTCAAAGTTGAGAAAAAAGTTAATCGTCCAGGTAGGGTACTAGTGCGCTTTCCCTACTACTATTTTCTTAAAATAAACACAATTTTTAAAAAATTCTACCAAACCTTTTAACTTTACGGGCTTCCTTTACTCCCACACGATTCCTTTTTATTTACATTTTCATCTCAGCCCAACTTTACAACAATGGTAATGGTGGATTTACACGCATCTGCAAGTGCAGATGAAAAGATAGACACAAGATTTAAAACTCATACTTGTCTGATGGAGAGGGTACACACAAAGTGCAAACGTCTTGTTATAGTATGCGGATGAAAAATGCAGATGAACATGTTCATCTGCACCTATAACTTGTCAAGTCATCGACTTTTTTTTTTCATCTGCAGCCATAATTTTATTCGTTTTTATTTTTAACTTTTGTGCTTTATAATCTTTATCCGTCCTGCATTACTTTTCTGAAGCAGCAGATGCATGTACACACATTGAGCTGATTAAGCTTTATTTTCCATACCGGGCGAAAAACTGAGAAGTGATTTATCAATTTCACCTATGTAATCATGTTAAAAGCTTAATCTTGTGATATTCACATCACTTAAACTCGAAATACAGCGTGCCTCCGTAAAATCCGTTTCTCAATTTTGACATAACTTTTTGACAATTTAAAAAAAGGCTAACTTTGGTGCACCCTGACCTGTGTTAAACTTGATTTCTCTGTCAATACTGATGGTAGATACATTATTTTAGACCTATTTTTTTTGTAGAAACAATAATCTTCGAAACTATTTAAATTGAACTCCTATAGGGTTAGGGTTGTCATATTTTAAATTTTAAATGGTGTTCAAATTTCCTTCCCACACCAAAGCTTTGACTTTGAGGTCATTTTTTTCAGCAAATGCCTGGTAAGCATAGAGTTTTTTTTACAGAAGACAAAAGAATAAAATAAACATTAACAAGTCTACTCAAAAAATCATTCATATTATGATACTTGGAAAAATCTAAAACAGTTAAGAAATAATTTTGGGTTTCTTACGGACTTGTTGCAATAAAAGTCCGTAAGAAACCCAAAATTTGCTTGCAATGGGAGTAGTTTTCCAAGAATTGATTATTTAAAAGTAATTTTTATGACTGTGCATCCTAAAGTATGTAAAATGTAACACGAATTATGGTACACCCTGTATACAAGACAAAAGAATATACACTCATTTCACCGTTGGATATTTCAGTCAGGAAAAATTGCGCCATAGCGCAATTGCATCAACGCTATGCCTATGCCCATGAGTTGGGGATCAGAATATACGAAATAGGTCAGTGCGCTTGGAAAAAAATAGAGGACTTGGAAGAAATGTCTGAACGGATTGGAAAACTTATCGATATTATTTTCTACACTAATGACTGCTGTGGACAAAGTAAAAACCGGTTTATATTCGTAATTACAGATTCATCAATAGTATAACGCATAAGTTTTTGCAAAGGGTCATTCTCGAATTGAAGGCGATAATGTCCATTCTCTATTTGGAAGACATTTAAAACGTTGTCTTTGAGGAGGGTCCATTTGCAAACTATAACATTATTTTGCACTTTTTCGAACTGCTAAGAAACTTGGACAGCAGCTTTAATAATTTTTTTTAAACGTAATAAATTTTGAATCAAAAGCTAGTTTCGGAAATATATCACATAAAGATCACAGACATACGCGTTTTTAGGTTCGATAACGGATATACAAAATACAAACAATGGAAGTTTCTCAGATATTGAAAAAAGATCAACTAAGAAATCTTAGAAAGACACAGAAAATCTTCGATCTTCAATTTTGTGTTGCTGAAAAGAAAAGACTGGAACACGAGAAAAAACGCTTTGTTTAGAAAAATAATATGAATTAATATATACCTACCTACTTAAGTTTTTAAGTTAAGAAGTATTAAACCACATGAACCCAAGTGCCTAACCAACGAAAATCAGTAAAATTCAACTATCAAATAATTTAGATATAAATTTTCATCAAAGCTTAACTAATAGTTTGACTTTAAGACCTTTGAATTTATTTTATATTTATCAATAGATAATATAAAATCAATATTTTTGTGATAATAAAAGCAATTTAAGCTTAAGCTTAGCTCAATAAAATGAAGCTCCTGAGTTTAAGGGGGAGGGGGGTTTAGTTGATTTGGCCGAAGAAAGGTATTTTTTTTGAGGCACCCCCGGAGTTTAATTTTCACTCGCTCAATTTTGAATATTTTGCACTGTAAATTTAGGATAATGTTGTTCAAATGTAACTTTATTATATGAATTATTATTTATCAATAAACAAACACTACCCGTGAAATATGCCTTTCTTCTGCCGAATTAACTTGTACCCCCTCCCCTGCCCCCACCCCTTTTATCTAAATATTATTATGAAATAACTTCTTAGGTAAAATAAAATTACTGCTCACTTTTTGTGCAAAAGTGATACAATTCGAATCTATTTATTAAGGGGTAACACCACTGTAACAGCCTTTAAAAAACGTGTTTTTTGTCATTTTTTTCGGTGGAAAGAAAAGTAATAATGTTATAATGTTAGAGGAATCTATTAAGCGTATTATTAAGTAACAAAATAAAATTATTATACAAATATTTTCAAAAATTATGGCACCACAGCCATTTTCCCTAGTCACGTAGAATTTCAGGAGCTCCGCGGCAAGCAGTGTAGCTGACGCAAATTTGGAACTTTATATATTATACATATATAAACAAAAACACTTATTGTACATGCTTATAGCAAGAGAGATACGTAGGGGATTTTAAAAATTTTGATTTTTGTGTCATTGGTGAGTAATTGAATGAAATCGATAAATTTTCAACAGAAAAAAGGATAATAATTTGTTAATAAATAATGATTCAACTAACTTATCGAAAATCCCCTAAGAATTTCTGTTTAAAATCTTATTTTCAAGATATTGTAAAAAAATCGATTATTATGCTGCGTGCCGTTTTGAAATTCGTGTTTCGAAAAAAACAAATTTAAAGTTTTGAGCTGCATTTTTGGTACACGTGTTGACACGTACTACACTATAACGTACTATTGATTAGAAATGCTTCTGCTTGAATATAAATGCTTTATAATGACATCTTTTAGTGTATTTGAGAAGATAGCAATCAAAATGTAGGACATCTGAGTCAAGTGTCGTTTCGGAGCAGTCCGACGCGCTTAGGGTTGAGCTCAAAATTACAAGAAAAAATACTTTGAGGTATGAAATAGTTTTCTTCATATTCTAAAAGGTTCAAAGTATTTTTCAAGCCTAAAACCCAAATATCGATTTTTTGAAAAATTTACAGTGGTGTAACCCCTGATGAAACAACTCCGAATTAAATCAAGCTTCAGGTGAATACATTCCATTTTGTAAGGAAAATGACATGATTCGCTATTCGCTGAAGGAATGCAAATTGTTTTAGAAATTTTTCGCCTTGATAATAAATTTTTAAATTAATTTTGTTGAGCTTTAACAGCTAAAAGATAACCTCATGGAATTATTAAAAAGAAAACAAAGGATTCGAAACAAAAAGAAATAGTATCATTATAGGTCGTTAGATTTAATCTTTAAACCTTAAGCGTGTTTTTTTGAAAAGTAAGATATTTTGAGCTTCTCAAAGAGCTTCTATAGATTGTACATCACCAGGGCTGCAGAAACATTGGAAAAGAAAGTCCCGTTGTATCTACAAAGATGGCCACTGGGAACCTATCGTTTCAGGAGCAAGAAAAATTCTTATTAGGTTATAGGCGTTTTCCCACCCAAATATAGTAAAAGTATCTTTAATTTATAAATTTTTTAGAAAAATTCACTCCCATTCATTAGTTTCACAAATGGCGCTTCATCAATTCACTTGCTCATAAAGGTATAAAAACGTTTCTTATGTTCTACTTTGGCTACTTTTTAGAACCCTTTTTTTAACAATTAGTGGATTTTTGTTATTCTGTGTTTGGTTTGATAACATACGCTGCTGTGAATGACACCACTTTAAATTTTGAGAAAATAGATTTGAAATAAAGTTTCTATCAGCGGCATACATAGTCAAAAGAAAATACAAAAAACTTTTGAAGTTTCTCTTTTTAGTTTTTAAATCTAACGGAATGCCATATGATAAGTCAAGTGTACCTTTCCTCTCAGTTTTGGTAAACTTCCAATCCCATGAGGCATTGTTAAGGGGTCTACAAAAATGAAAAACAATCACGCCTCCCAATCAAACCAGCTTTCATAGTATAAGGGAAATTCAATATGCTGTCAATTTTTCTGTTTAATCATAAGAATTAATTATGTTATCTCTGTAACGTTAAACATTTTACTATAGCAGAAAAAAAAACAAAATAAACAACTTACCATTTCAGCGTTAAATAAAATTAAATGTTTTCCGCTATAATTATGCTCTTATAATTTTAGTTATCCAACACTTTTATGGGAAAGGAGAATGTGGCAAATAAATAATGAAAGTAAAATATGTTGTTGTGCAGAGTATGAGACGTGGCTATAAGCAAATGCACCCACGGTGTAGTGTTGCAATGCATTTTTGAAAAAATCTCTCGGAGCTCAGGGAGAACTAAATACTTTTTTGTTGCTTTACACTGCATTTTGAGTAATATGAGTGAAAAAAATGCGTTGTATGTTGGTGTTACACCACCACTGTCAATTTTGTGAAGTGACTTTCTCGGATCGGAACAAAACTTATGTGAATTTAGTTGATAATTATTTCCTAATTATTTGCCAAAACTTAATTTTTTGGCTTTAAATAAAAATTCCATTTCCAGCTTCACGTCAAGTTAGAAAGGCATTTTTTTCAGAAAAGGTTTAGAGACTCTAAAGAAAACCAAAAAAAAATTAAATAATATTTCGTTAGTTCAAAAAAATTTTCTTAATTTTTTTTTTGCAAAAATGATTTAAATACAATTTTATCTATTTATTATTCGCTTCAAGTAAAAACAAAAATTTCTACTTTTGCTCTTAAATACTTTTGCCGTTTAAATACAAAAATTCTTATTTCCAGCTTAACTCCAACCTGGCGAGGCAATTTTTCCAGGAAAGGTTAGAGTTAGTGTATTATCACCATATTTTTTTTATATTTTTTTGCTCTATTAAAAAACAAAAACATAGTTTTTCGATAATATAAAATTTTCTTTTTTTGCTATTTAGTTGCTCCAGGGAGAGCAAAACTTAAAAAAAACTTTTTCTATATTGTTTTTTGAATTTTTTCTCGCAAAAATTACGTAAATGAAAAGGGTTGCCAATTTGGGAATTTCGATTCCCTAATTAAAATAAAAAAAATATTACGTGACGTGTTGTAAGAAAGACCCCTTCCCGCCCCTCTAACGCATCCGTAACGTTTAACTAGACCCCCCTCCCAAATTTCGTTACGTAATGCTTAAACGAACCCTATGCTAAAAAAATTTAAAAAAAATTTAATTCGCAAAAAAAATTTTGGGTATTCTTCCTAGAGCAACTTAATAGTGAAAAAAAGAGCAACTTAGAGCAACTAAATAAAAAAAAAAATATTTTTTGTTTTTTAACTACCATTAAAATATGGTGAAAATACTCGGTTTCTAAATTTTTCTAAAAAAAAAGGGAAGGAAATGTAAATTTTTGCAGTTAACCGGGAAAAGCAAAAAATTATATTTTCTATTTTTCTGAAGAAATAGCAAAAAATTTTCAAAAAAAAATATGGTGAAAATACCCGGTCTCAACTTTTTTTGAAAAAATTGCCTCGCCAGCTTGACGTCAAGCTGAAAATGTGGTTTCTTATAATTAAACAGGAGGAGCAAAAAACATAAGTTTTGCTCCGATCCGAGAAAGTCACTTCACCAGCTTGACAGAGGTTGTAACACCGCATGCTTAAGAAATCTGTCAAAGAGAACCAATTGTAGTCGTTTCAGTTGAAAATCTCCTATCTCTTAGCGTTGCCACAGACCGTGTGAATATGAAGATGTTATTAGTTTTGTAATTGAAATGCAAAGATATAATTATTTTATTTTATAGTAAATTTATTTTACTCAGACTCGAAATTCCAGTTATTATGTTTCCAACTGCAAGTTCTGCGACAAAAAATTAAACTATATTAACCTTCCATTTCAATCACAGAACTTGAAGTTAAAAAAGTAATGGCTTAGGTACAAACCGCGCGGATTTTTTTTTTTTTTTGATTGCAATGTAAGGCTAAAATAATCTTATTTTTAATTGCAGAACTTGCAATTAGAAACATTATGACTTTAAGTTCGCGTCCGAGTAAAATAAATTTATTTTAACTTTGCATTTCAATGACAAAACTGATAACATCTTCGAAATCGCGTTGACTCTGGCACCGCCAGTAGACTTTCAACTGAAACGACTGCAATTGGTTATCTTTAAAAGATTTCTCAAAAATGCGGTGTAACACCACTTTTAACAACTACAACTTAGGTGCATAAAGACACGTACATAGTTTTTAAACGCAGTTGGCGATTCTTTGCGTACAAGTAAAGTCCTAACGAAGGCAGATCTACGATCAGCATTACCATTTCAATTTCTATAAAAATAAGTCAGATCTAATCAAACTAATTTTTTGCACTATTCCCAGATAGGAGGTTAGATATAGATGCTCACTGAACAACGATTTTCGATAAATAAAAATCATGAATAATTTCTTAAAATATACAGTATATAGCGAGCCAGTGAACCCTCTGTAGGCAAATATGTGTACATCTATAGTCGTCCAAAAAGAATTCTGTTGTATGTTACCTTTGTATATTTATTCTATAGTATTATCACAGTTCATTTCTCATTTTCAAATTGAATTTGGAATGTTGTCCACAAATTTTTTTCATATAGGTTTGCATAGGAAAAAAAAATTGTGGACAACATTCCAAATTCATTTTGAAAATGAGAAATGAACTGTGATAATACTATAGAATAAATATACAATGATGTTACCCGATTCTTTGCAGATTATGAAGAAAAAGGTTGTTATGATTTCTGGTCTAGTATTTTGAACGTCTTTTTACTATCCATATCTGTTATGGTCAATGGTGCTCTATCAAACTTCCTATCAGCTTTTGGAAGAGTGCCCCACGGATCAATTTTCGGCTCTATTTTGTTTCCATTATGTATTAATGAGCTTTCCCTTGTATCTTTTGCACAACAATGCAAATGTATACGCTGATGACGTTCAGTTATATAAAATTTGTCTTTTATGGTTAATTGAAGATTCAGCATCAGTAGGTAAAAAATTTATGCTTGGAAATAATTTAAAAATGGCTAATTTTTGCATAATAGTAAGTCTGTCGCCTGAGCTTTCTCAATGAATCTCTCACACTACAATACATTTGCACGCCGATGACATTCAGTTATATGTATAGTGTATACCTACAAGATGTTCTTTAGGGTTGATTGAAGACTCAATTTCGGTAATATATGAATACTTGGAAATAATTGCACCTTACAGCTGCACTAACGGTTTATTTTTGAATCATAGTAATATGTCCAAAAGCATTTTAAGTTCCCAGAAACTTGCGAGTCATTCGCTATTTACTCAAATCTATCGAAATGTCTTACCAATCAAATACGTTAAGAAGAATTAAGGTGTGGTTTTTAATAGAAAACTAAAATTGCATCTATATAAATACAGCTACTGGTAGCGTTTATGGAGTACTTCGAACGTTGTTGTCAACACAATATTTTGCTTTAATAAAAGAAATAATAATGCTTTTCAGAACTCCCCTCAGTCCAATATTATTTTACGAAAGAGAAATATATGGACACTGTGACAGCGTTGTTTTCAATTGTATCGATAGATAAACCTTTCTTTGGTTTGAAAAGATATGATAACGTCTCATCTTTTGCATAAAATCTGTATAATCTGACTTTTGAAAGCATTGTTCGTTATAAAACTCAAGCTATGTTGTAAACGATTATGCTGTCACACCGTCCTCGATATTTCTATGATAGAATACAAAGATTTATCTTTAATGAGCCAGAGCAATCAGTGCCGATTTGCTATTGAAAGCGTAAACACGCACCGTGTCAAGTGCTTACAACACGGTTTCATTTTCGTACCAATAACCCAATCAAATCAAATATCCATTGAGAAAATAGATTCAATATTAATTCAATAAGACTCTCCAACAGCGCCGCGTTCAAAAACATACATAAAAAAATGCAACAGTGATAGAGTGCTTGCGTACCCCCACAACCGAAATTAAAGTATTAACTTTATTGATTTAAAGTAAATTTTCGAGGTTTCTTGAAAATTCCACTAGAATTTCGTCCTCGGTAACTTCAACATGGGTATGGATATTGTTCAAGACTTAATCAAATGTATTTTATAATAATTCAATCGATTTAGTTCCACAAATTTAATCATCGTAAGTTGCCCATTAATTTATGTTTAATATGTCAAATATGAAAAAGTAACCCTAATGTACCCTATCGTTAATCTTATTCTGTTTTGTTATTTCATTTGCTTTTTTTCAAGTTGCAATTGTAACAGTTAAACCTTAACGTTAAATTTTATCAAGAAATAAACGACACAGTTTCACACCAACCGGCAAAGAAGCAACATCTTGTACAATCTGGTCCTTCAGTAGCCAAATATATATGAAAAAAAAAAAAAAAAAATAGAATCAGTGCGGTAATTTAATAGAACAGTTTATCGATAGTTGATCGTTGACAAGTAAAAGTAAGATGAACAAGGTTAGGGCAAAACGTGGAAACGTAAAGGGTGTCTTAAGCCGTGCTGCAATATTTGCCGAGTCGGTGGGCATGAACACACCTGTTGCATTGATAGAAAATTGATTGGTTAAATTAGAAGAAACGTGGTTGCTCTTCAA
Source organism: Melanostoma mellinum (assembly GCA_914767635.1). Classification (NCBI taxonomy): domain Eukaryota; kingdom Metazoa; phylum Arthropoda; class Insecta; order Diptera; family Syrphidae; genus Melanostoma; species Melanostoma mellinum. The sequence continues at coordinate 4,110,195 of OU612061.1, read as the reverse complement.
TGCTCTTCATGAACAAATGTTCGACTTCGTAGCTGACGATGGATTCGTAGATCCAGAGCCAGAATATGAAGAGTATGAAAATAAATATTACTTCGCTCAATCAGTTTTTGCAAATTTTCTTCAAGCTCTAAAGTCGGTAGAGCCACAAGTTGAGTCGTTAGCAAAAACATTAGCCAGTCAGCAAGCTTCCTTTCTTGAGAAACTAGATCAGTCATCAAAAAAGCATTCCGTCGTCTTGCCAAAATTGTCAATACCAATCTTTTCGGGCGAGGATTATAAAGATTGGCCTACTTTCAAAGACATGTTCATGGGTTCGGTAGATACGAACCCCTCGCTTACGTCTACGCATAAATTCTATCTACTAAAGTCGTTTTTGAGTGGAAACGCAAGTAAGCTCTTGAATGGTATCGTGATTTCGGGTGATAACTATTTAGAAGCGTGGGAAAAACTAGAACAAAGATACGATCGTCCTCATCTGATCATTCAATCGTTTATACAATCATTTTTATCATTGCCATCGATTAGCTCATCAAATGTCAATCTTCTTCGAAAAATAACTGATGGGTCCGATGAAGTCATTCGCGGGTTGAATGCTATTAATTCTAATGAAAGAGATCCGTGGCTTATATATCTGCTGGTGGAAAAGTTAGATCCAGAAACAAGGCAGGCTTGGGCAGAAAACATAGGTCCTAAATCTGATTCTACTATCGGTGATCTTTTAGAATTTCTACAGAACCGTTGCGTGTGTTTAGAATCCGTCGCTTCATTATCGCGTTCAGTGCAAGCAAAGGGCAAGGCACAGTCTGCTATTCGTTCTCATGTAGTAGAATCAAATCAACGATTAGAATGTCCCAATTGCAAAGAAGACCACTTATATTTCAACTGTAAACGATTTGCTGCTCTTACAGTCGATGCTCGTCGTGTGTTTGCTAAAGAACAGAATTTATGCTTCAACTGTCTTCGATCTGGGCATTCGTCTCACAGATGCAAATCAGATAGGCGTTGTAAAACCTGTCACTCGCGTCATCATTCTCTTGTCCACTTGCCTTCGTCGTCGTCGTCTAATTCTTCATCACAAAATTCAACAAACAACCAGCAAGGGTCAACAAATGTACCGCAGTCGCTTTGCTCATCTATGGACACAACAGGCACTTTATCATCGCATACAAATTGTTTTACACACACTATATTACCTACAGCCATCGGCCGTGTATCTGACAGTCAGGGAGAGTTTCAAGGTGTGAGATTGTTGCTGGATTCAGGATCCCAGGTATCATTTGTGACTGAACAAACCGTTCAGCGTTTAGGTCTTGTAAGGAAAGGTGCTCGCATTCCAGTACTAGGTGTGGGATCCACTAAAGCAGGCGTTACAAATGGAGTTGTAAACCTTCAACTTTTTTCGCGTTTTTCACAAACTTCAGTTGAGGTACAATGCTATGTTATCTCAAAATTTACATCGTTTGTTCCTTCGTCGAAGGTTCCCATGTCTGATACTAAATTTCTTGGGTCGTATGAATTAGCAGATCCTCATTTTAATATACCTGGTCACATAGACGTTCTGATAGGAGCGGATAAGGTTTTCAGCATTTTCAATGGTTCAGCTATACGAGGGCAAGCTGGGTATCCGGATCTGATTCCTACAATATTCGGTTGGGTAGTTTGTGGAAGTATGGAGCCATTTACTTCACGGAAACATGGTAATGTGAGTTCTTTTAGCACGCAACTGGACACAGTACTCGATCTCGAACGCTTCTGGCGCCTTGAAGAAGTCCATGTGGAACCAAAACTGTCAGCAGAGGACCAGCGTGCTGAAGACATCTTTGTAAAGACTCATGTTCGTTTGCCTGATGGTAGGTATTCAGTTCAGTTACCATTCAAATCAGACCAAGAAACTCAATTTGGAAATAGTCTGAGCGTTGCAGTTAATCGTTTTCGTTCTATAGAAAGAAGGATATCGTCTGACCAAAGTCTAAGGGACAGCTACATTAAGTTCATGAGGGAATATCTTGCATTAGGACATATGGAAGAGATTTCGTCAGTTCAGATTCCTCGATTATCAACCAAATGCTTTTATATGCCACACCATGCTGTTTTCAAAGCTGATAGCAGCACAACTAAGGTACGGGTGGTTTTTGATGGTTCGGCTAAGTCAGGAAGTTTTCTGTCGCTCAATGAATCGCTACTAACTGGCCAAACTGATCAACGCGATTTATTCTCGGTATGTGTTCGCTTTCGTCGTCATCGCTATACAATTTCAGGTGACATTGAAAAAATGTATCGCCAAATACAAATCTCATAAAACCACACAGATTTTCAGCGAATACTTTGGAGAGAATCCAGTGATCTTCCTCTCAAGCATTACAGACTTTTAACAGTCACTTATGGCACTGCTTGTGCTCCTTTTTTGGCAGTCCGTACTCTAAAGCAGTTGGCATTAGATTCAAAGGAAACTTATCCTCGTGCTGCAGAAATTCTTCTTAATGACTTTTATATCGATGATGTCATGACCGGTGCGGATTCGATAGAAGAAGTCACATCGCTGCGGTTAGAGCTTGTAAGTCTTCTCAAATCAGGTGGATTCAATCTTCGAAAGTGGACCACCAACTGCTGGCCTTTGCTTCTTAATCTTCCTGAAGACCAACGCGAATTATCTCCCAAGGATTTTGAAGAGTGTAGTTCGGTAAAACTTTTAGGTTTGCAGTGGTCACCATCTAAAGATTCGTTTTCTTATAAGGTCTACGTCAACGATAACATGTCTTACACAAAACGTCGCATTTTATCTGAGTCATCGAAAATATTCGATCCTATAGGGTTCTTAGCCCCTGTCGTCATCGGTGTGAAAATTATTCTACAAGAATTTTGGCGAAGTAATTATTCGTGGGATGATGTTATATCAGAAGAGCATTGCAGTCAATGGTGCTCTATTCGTCAAGATCTACTTGCACTCGAATCGTTGAATATTCCTCGCGTTCTATGGGTCAATAAAATAAATATTCAATTTCATGCTTTTTGTGACGCATCACTAAAAGCATACGCAGCAGTCGTTTACTGTAGGAGTGTTGATGAAGCAGGATACGTGAACATCAATATTGTTGCTGCAAAGAGCCGTGTAGCTCCACTAAGGGTTGTTTCTCTTCCGCGACTAGAACTTTGTGGAGCGGTTCTACTCACAAGACTAATTAACAAACTTAATTCGTCTTTACTAGGTAAAGACATGCAAGTTTATTGCTGGACTGACTCATCAATAGTACTACATTGGCTTTCTGCAGTTCCTAGAAAATGGTCAGTGTTTGTTTCGAATCGCACTTCGGAAATTCTATCATCTCTGCCGAGAAACTCATGGCGGCATGTGCGTTCGGAAGACAACCCAGCCGACAGCGCAACTCGTGGTATTCTACCTTCTCATTTGGTTAATAATGAGTTATGGTGGAATGGACCACCCTGGTTGACTCTTGAACCAGAGCAATGGCCATCATCTATTCATTCCATCAGAAACCTCCAGCGAGAACACTTTGAAGAGAGACAACCACAACTAGCTCATGTATTGGTAACAACTAGCAACCCTACAAACCTCATCAACGAGTTAGTCGAAAATTCATCTCGGTATCTTAAATTGCTTCGTGTGTTCGCGTATATTCGTCGTTTCGTTTCGAATTCGCGTGTGAATCGGGAAGGACCTAAAAGAGAACGAAAGAAGATTGAAAATCTGTACATTCCACCGCTATCTTCTGACGAAATTTCAAAATCAAAGACTCATTTATTAAGGTTACATCAAAATCAAAGGTTTGCTGCTGAGTTAAGAACAATTCGTTCCGGCCGAGAATTAAGCAACAGAAGTAAGCTAGTATCCCTATCTCCTTTTCTCGACAAAGAGGGAATTATTCGCGTCGGTGGCCGAATCCAAGAATCGGATCTTACTTATTCGGCTAAACATCCGGTTATTATTGATAAATCTTCCCAATTTGCGAGATTAATCGTTAAAAACATACACTATCGTCATCAGCACGCAGGAGTTTCGCAAATGATTGCAATCCTAAGACAAGGATATTATATCGTCGGGTGTCGTGATCTCCTGCGTAAAGTAGTTTTCGATTGTGTGAAGTGCTTCCGTTTCAAAAAGACTACGTCGGTTCAAGTGATGGGCAATTTGCCAGCAGAACGTGTTCGGTTTTCACGTCCGTTCAGTAAGGTCGGCGTAGACTATGCGGGACCAATAACATTGCGTTTAGCCAGGGGTCGAAATCCCAAATTTGTAAAAGCATACATCTCGGTGTTCGTGTGTTTTTCGACAAAAGCAATCCACTTGGAGTTGGTTAGTGACCTCTCCTCATCTGCCTTTCTTGCTGCTTTGGACCGCTTTGTTTCACGTCGCGGCAAGCCCATTGAAATCCATAGTGACAATGGTACGAATTTTCATGGGGCCCATAGAATGCTAAACGAAATGTTCCAGCTTGTCCTTAGCCAACAACATAATGATATAGTAGTCAACCACCTATCAAAGGACAACATTGCGTGGAAGTTCATTCCTCCCTCCTCACCTCATTTTGGAGGATTGTGGGAGGCGGGAGTAAAATCTGTTAAGTTTCATCTGAACCGTGTGATAGGAGACCATAAACTCACATATGAGGAGATGTACACTCTGCTTACACAGATAGAGGCGTTGCTAAATTCTCGACCTATGTGGCCAACGTCTGACATGGATCCTATTGCCCTCACCCCTGCTCACTTTTTGATCAGTGAACCTTTGACCTCTGTTCCTTGTCCTGATATATGTAGTAAATCAGTTTGTCCTTTCACTAATTGGTCTCTCTTACAGACTTTGAAACATGGATTCTGGAAAAGATGGCACAGTGAATATTTGACTTCACTTCAACAGCGTCCAAAATGGCAAAATCCGAAGAGAGATGTCCAAGTCGATGACGTTGTCATTCTAAGGGATCCAAATTTACCTCCATCCAAATGGATCCTTGGACGAGTTAAGGCGGTGCATCCAGGAAAGGACAATCGTACAAGAGTTTCAACTATAACCACTCAAGCTGGAGAATATGTACGACCAATTATAAAACTCGCTGTTCTTCCATTTTCTGAAAGACCTGAGCCTTTCAGGGGGGGCTGAATGTTCAAGACTTAATCAAATGTATTTTATAATAATTCAATCGATTTAGTTCCACAAATTTAATCATCGTAAGTTGCCCATTAATTTATGTTTAATATGTCAAATATGAAAAAGTAACCCTAATGTACCCTATCGTTTATCTTATTCTGTTTTGTTATATCATTTGCTTTTTTTCAAGTTGCAATTGTAACAGTTAAACCTTAACGTTAAATTTTATCAAGAAATAAACGACACAGTTTCACACCAACCGGCAAAGAAGCAACATCTTGTACAGATATTTAAAGAAGTAATTTAGTCGTGCCTGTCCAATCGTATTTCTCAGGTAAGTTTTGATCCTCCTCAATGTCAAAAATGATCATTTTGGAGTTGCTGTATTTACAGGTAGTACTGCCAAGACTCGCAAAATATAATCGACATTCTTGAACGACTTGCTATCGATAGCCAGAAAAATATCGTAAGATTGATGTTTGCATATATGTGACTCGATCCGATAAAAGAACTTACTAGGTAAAAAATCGGTTGTTGGATCATGATTGATTACACAAGTTCTTTCACTGAATATTCATGAAGCGCAATCAGAAATTTTAACATCGCTATTATTTTACAAAATATAAATTCAGAGAAACGATTTTTTAGATGGGTTTGAATGGTAGATCAGCGCCTTGCAGAGCGTGCCGTGTAAGCTTTCACTTTTGCCTAAAAGGTGCCTTTTCTCGGATCGCGTCACACATAAACTTTTTTACATGTAAATTAACCAGTAAAGCATCAAGCGCATTTTGGATGTTCTGGCCAAGGATTCGTTGTCTACACATCTTGACTTCTGACAGAAAATTTTCTTTCGAATAATCCGATATATCTTCGTAAAATGTGTAGAGGTCAGCGCATTTCTTTTCGTTGAACTCTTGTTCAAGAAACAGTTTCCACGAAACTTTGGAAAGTGGATATGTGTTCCGAGAACCGACTTTTGTGTTGAGGAATGAACGTATCAAGAAACGGAATGTAGAAAGATATTCTGTATTAGTCTTCAATACTTTGTGCTTGAACGTTGCAACGATTGTTTTGTTGATTGCAACGGCGTGGCAATTTCATTGTGATTTCGTATTCATAGTAAATTCTAGCAACATATTCATAAATAATGTGAAAAGAAGAATTAGCGTTTACGCGTTTGTACGTTAATTCATTCAAAGCGTCATCTGCCATCCTAGTAGCCTCCCCCATATTTTGGTTTTTAGATTGCAATTCCCGACTCAAAGGAAAAACAATCGAATTAACTGATTCCGTAATGTGACAGGCGATTTGGAAGTCAACTGTCGAAATCGCTGTCAGAAGATGCAATGCATTTTGCGAAGTATCTCGATCTATCCACGTTTTGATTTCTTCCAAAGATTCAATAACAGTCAGTTGCAATTCAACGTACGTTCCATCTGCTTCATGAGACTGAGCCCACCTGGTGATACAAACGGACTTCAACTTTTTTTTCTCACATTTTTGAAATTTCTTCCCATGCTACATTGACTGCCAAACTAAAGCTATGTGCAGCACCAAGTACATAAATTGCCAGGGGAAAATACGATGTCAGATTAGCCTGTGCACCAATAAATTGGCCACTCATTGCCGAAGTTTCGTCAAATCCTTGGCCATACATATATGAGCAATCGACGTCAACATCATATGTAAATAATTTCTGTTTGAATCTGCTAAACCTCGTAAATATAAATAAAATTTTGGGTAATAGACCCCCCCCCCCCCCCCCCTCTTGCCCAGATCCTGGATCCGCCACTGATCCCTTGAAACAATTAAGCAGCAACACCCGCCTCGCAAGGGTTGCTCATCGATTTTATCTTGAAACCAACTTCGAACGTACAGTCAAGCGCTGAGATTAATAATTTAGTAGAACTACTTGAAAGAAATAACAACGGTTTTCCTTCAACTTACATATCTCCAGAAAATTCTTTTATAAAATTCTTGTGACCTCAACTTCAGAGGTGAGACTTTGGAAAATCATATCAGGAAAAAGGGTGTGAATTTTATATTTCTCTCAATGCAGTTTTGAATGAACTATGTGCCATCTACTTGCAAATTTTACAGGCCCTGCGAAGAATGCAGCTCAGAGGTCATTCCTTCGATGCAGAACTCTTATCCCGGTTCAGGCGTTGATCAGAGTGGTGCTATCATGGAGCTGAGATAGCCGATCCTCCTTTTATGGTGGCATCCTCTTGGACGTCTTAACAAGTGTCAGCAGAAGCTGGAGAGAAGAACAGCAACATTTCAGGTCTAACAGAACATCAGGGTGGCCGTACACACTGAATCGAACTGCAAACCTTTGATGATGGCGGCAAAAAAGGACAAGTCGAAAGAGGTAAACCGCCACTTGGGGACAATTTTCCGTAACCAAAGCTGACTCATTTCTCCAAAATTTCTGGTGGTCCAACTGAAAACCTAATGAAATAGGTTGAAGGCACCTGTGGCAAGGCTTGCGAATCCCACCAACGAAAACTAGCCGGATAGAATAAGGCCACCAAGGTTAGGAGTATGATGGACACCAACGTTGGAGAGCAAAATTCGCGACTTCTAGCCTGTCCAGTCAACGGACATAGACCAAACGGGATGTAGCCTCGAAAGGAGGAAAAGCCACCGTATAGCGAATGAAGAGACAGTGGCTTAAAAATAGAGTTGTTGCTTTGAGTTTTAAATTCGGTTTTCGTAAGGCCGGCAATGACAATCAGCGTTACCGTTGGATATTTTGATAAAGTTGCAAAAAAAGTGGCACCCGAGGAAAAAAGGTGGCACTTGAAATTAAAAACGAATTAACACCAAATATGTATGAAAATTGACTTAATCGAAAAAATTTCACACATTTGAACGAATTTATAGGAGTTGAAGAAAACCCATACCTAATTTTAACAATCAATCTAAGGATTATGCAACACACGATAAAAACTAACCGCCGTATTAATAAACGCGGAATAGCTGGGTTAAGCCTTATTCCATGGATTAAGTGGAAAATGGTATAGCATTAATTAACTGCTCAGGTTATGAAAGAAATGCCATCAAAAGCCTTCATAAAACTCCAATTCATAATAAATGCATGCCTAAAGACCCAATATGTCCCACATCATTGGAAAATTGCTGAAGTAATTGTTATACCAAAGCAAGGTAAGCCACCAACAGAATTGACGTCTTACAGACCAATATCGCTTATACCAATCATGGCAAAAGTTTTTGAAAAATTGCTACTGAAAAGACTAAGCAAAGTCATAGAAGAAAGAAATCTAGTCCCGAATCATCAGTTTGGATTTAGAAATAAACATTCCACGATAGACCAAGTTCATAGAATAACGGATGCAGTTGAAAAAGCATTAGAAGAAAAACAAGTATGTTCGGCTATATTTTTAGATGTTGCTCAAGCATTCGACAAGGTATGGCATGAGGGGCTAGAGTACAAACTGTTAAGGGACCTACCCAGGCAGTACTACGTTATACTAAAATCTTATATCTCAAACCGACTCATCAGAGTACGGTATGATCAAGAATATTCAAAGCTAAGTAAAATACAAGCCAGTGTTCCACAAGGAAGCGTCCTAGGACCTACCCTGTATTTGCTATATACAAGGGATATTCCAGTCGTCAAGGCTGCTGAGAAATTACAAAATGCCGTCGACACCGTTAGTGATTGGACCAAAAAATGGCGTATCAAGCTCAATGAAGCTAAATCTGCACATATAAACTTTACAAATAAAAAGTTAAGCTACGTTCAAATATTCATCAACAATCAAGCTGTACCTTACGCCAATACGGCCAAATACCTTGGGATGAATTGGGATGCAAAGCTAAAATGGAAAGAGCATATCAAAAAGAAAAGGGAAGAGCTCAACTTGAAATATAGAAAAATGTACTGGTTACACGGTAGAAATTCTGACTTATCTGTCGAAAATAAAATAATGCTTTATAAACAAGTACTTAGACCTGTTTGGACCTATGGAATCCAATTATGGGGCTGTACAAAGAAAACAAATACTGAAATCATTTAAAAGTTCCAAAACAAAGTCCTTCGAGGAATAGTAAATGCACCATGGCATAAAAGAAATAGCGATTTGCATCGTGACCTACAAGTAGAAACGGTTACAGAAGTTGTAAGAAAACATGCTGTATCACACAATCAAAGACTGCATAGTCATATTAACTCTGAAATGGAGTCCGTATTAAATACGAGAGGCAATGTTCGTAGATAAAGAAGAACCAAGCCACACGAGCTAATATGGTCTAAAAGTTTAAGCTTCCCTTAAAGCGATTATATTATTGAGAAAGAAAAATCTGTTGGCGATCGTTCATAGATTGGTTATGATTACGAGGAGTTTTTAGTGAGGTAAAAATCCCACACTACTTGGTGTCGAATACTGCCAAGTGTCTTTTGAAGATTTCCTCCTGACAAAAAAAAAAAAAAAAAAATTGATTTTTGTATTTTTTTTTTTAATACTACTTATAAGTATTTGTAGAGTTTTTTTTGACATATTATTAAAGACCCATTTCAGAAAAACAAAGAAATAACATTTTCCATGACTTTTTTTTTAGCTTGAATCCCTAGTACGCTGGTGAAATGAAAAGAAAAATCCCATACAAAATTGACAGGACGGAATCTTAAACGAAAAATTTCGCTCACCTTTCCGTCGTGCAGTACGCTGCTGCTCTGCGAAAAGGGTTCTTTAGGTGGATAGTTGTAATATATTTTTACTACAATTTTTTATAATTCTCCACACTTTTCCGTCCATCGTTTATCTCCCGGGACAATAAATGCTCACTAAGGAATTACTAGAGATGAGGTTTTTCCAATCACTGCACAAAATTTTTATGGCTGATTCAGCAAGTTTGAATGCCTGGTTTGAAGCAAGAAACATCGCCCGCAGTGAGAATCTGGACAAGTTTGTTAAAACAAAAACTGACTATGAAGAACAAGGTGGTGAATATTTCAAAGAACACCCAACCAGGAACTATTTTTTCAGCACACCAACACTCATTGTAGCCGAAACATCGACAAATGAAAACTGAATAAAAAGGTTTATTTAGATTTTTAATCTTTTATTTAAAAACTGTTGAAAACTTGGAAATTTACTTCGTGCTGTTCAAATTTTTCCGTCGTATTTTTGTTGGAACCACCTGGATACCGAAACTGGGGTTTCCTGTGAATGAAAAGTTATCCCTCCTCAACTCTTATTCACGGACCTTATGGCCACGCTCCAAAATCTCTTCGGCCTTAGTGCCACGAACTGTCCAGTGAACACTGATTTTTTCATTACGTCTGATGCCGAAAGAACGTACGGTATAACGAGTCTTTGAAAACACTGGTTGTTGACCAGTCAATTGTTCCGATACCTGAATGTTGACAAAAAATGTTTATTCGTTGAGTATTCAACTAATGCACTTTAAAGTCCTGAGCTTACCTTAGCGGCACGAGTCAACCTATCACCGGATTCACCCACACAAATATTCAAGCACAGTTTTCGAAAGTGTAGTTCCTGGATATGGTTCTTAGTTAGTTTTGTTAACACATTTTATGTTAAAAATATTAATTTGTTTTATTGCTTCGGGTGACACTTTTGACTTGACTTTGATTTGACTGTCACTTTTTCAAAACAGCTGAGTAAACTCTACACAAATATTTTCCGCTGAGTGTTCGTTCACAATTCCGTCGTGCTCGTGGAGATCAGCGAAAAACTCCGTTTCGCATCAGCAGCGTACTAGGCTTGAAAAAAAACTCAGAAAAATTTACTGACTTTTTCTACGCAAATATCTCTAGCTCAGTGTTATGCAACTTTATGCTGCTGAGGTTTTGGTTGCAAGTGGAGAGATATATGTATAAGGATTCATTTACCGTCCATTTCGGCTTGACAACTTTATAAAACTTTTTTTTACTCAATTTAAAGTTTAAAAAGTGCTCAAAAAGTGGTGTTTCGAAAATAATTAAATTTAGTATGTCAAAAAATTTATAACTTTTTTTTCTGATCATAGCAATAAACACACATATCAAGGGAAAAAAACAAAACACGGTTTAACTAACCCTCTTTTCCTAGTTTTTACGCTCAAAGTTAAAAAAAAAATATTTTTTTTAATGTTTTTTCTCACTTTAAATATTTGTCAACTTTGAAAAGCTCTTCAAGGCACACCGAACGTTTAAATGAAATAGTTTTTTCGATTACTAAAGCTCCAAATATTTGTTCATTCTCTAAAAATTAAAAGTTTTGCGTTAGAGACCCTCCCAAAAAATTAATTTTGCAAGGACTTTTGTCTAAACGGGCCGCTATGCGCCGGTGTTGACGCTAGCTGTCTGTCTAATACCGGGCAATCTCAAGAATACGGCATGCTACTGCATTTCGCTACCTACAACGTTGGTATCGAGTATCAACACTTCGAAGTGAAAAGTTTTCTCTCACTGAGAAAGTAGGAATCGGAAAGGTGAAAACGGCTCCTTTTTTGGTGTGGAGTTGATCAAGCTTCTGTGGTAACAAACATATCTGGGTGCGACTGTCCACCACATTTCTATCTTGGAAGGACTAGCTTGCGATTTGCTTCCAGCCTGTGAAAATGATGGACGAATGAACTAGTAATTATCAATGATATTCACTTAGATTAAAATTCAACACTCTGAGGCTGCTACATCATTTCTATGTAGCAGGTTCGGGTCTATGAAATAACTCCCACGAAATAAGTCCCACTTTTAAAAACGAAATAAGTCCCACCAAAAATTGCTATTTTGAAAGTGGGAGTTATTTCGTTTTTAAAAGTGGGACTTATTTCCTCAATTGGTGGGACTTATTTCGTTACGCGTTTTTATTTTAAGTGGGACTTATTTCGTTTTGAGTGGGAATAAATTAATTTTGTAAAGTGGGAGTTATTTCATACCCCTAAATTTATATCTTTTCTTATGCAAAAAGTTATGGTTGTCCCTTTTACGAAATGTCCAATATTTCGTAAAAGGGACAACCATAATTTTTTGTCCTTATCTCTCATGGCTCTTCTTGCTTGTATACGATTTTTCTTTATTATTCCTCTGCTTTGATTTATTCATATTATTCGACGTGTGTTTTTTTCGAAGAGCCAAATACTTCTTATTTGAAATCGCATTAAACAATGAAAAAGTGGGACTTATTTCGTTTATGAAAGTGGGACTTAATTCATTTAAGAAATATATTATTCAAGGGGGAGTTATTTCATTTTGAGTGGGAGTTATTTCATTTCAAGTAAACTTTTAAATCATTTCATTTTGGTGGGACTTATTTCGTTTTCAAAAGTGGGACTTTTTTCGTGGGAGTTATTTCATTTTTTTAAGCAATTTTTGGTGGGACTTATTTCGTTTTTAAAAGTGGGACTTATTTCGTGGGAGTTATTTCATAGACCCAGCAGGTTCTTCGTGATGAATACCAAAAATCAACTCGTAGCAATCCAGGAGCCATGATTTTAGTATACTCTACGATGAACGATCTGACTTATCATATCGAGCTTCTCCAACAACTAGACTTGAACAATTTTGCCATTTAGACAGTCTGCAAAGCTTATGAAGTTAGGGCTTATCATGTACTGCAATGCAAACGCTCAGAACTTAGTTTGGGACAGTGCCAAATGCAACATGTGAGGCAACCAATTACTTAGTTTCATTTTGTCCTTTGATTTAGATACTAACAACGCTGGTAAAAGGCCAACCTTTGTTGCCACTATAAGACAGGAGGTATTGAACTTGAAATTATCTATGTAACACATACGAAAAAAAGTTTCTCACTGGATAATTGTGGCGGAGATACTTTCATTTCTATTTAACGAATTGGGCAACCTAGTAACAAGGAATATAAAAATAAAACTAGGTTTACCTAGGCTCTCAACAAAGCAGAAAATAGAGGATGTAGTTCTTAATCTTAACGTTAATTGTGCAAAAAGAAGTTTTAAGCTCTCATTACCAGTTAGACCAATGACATATAGATCCACGGTTCCGTGATGGGATGCTGAACCATAGAAACCACGCAGGAAGCAGGCCCCTCGAGTCCCGAGACAAAATTATTGGCCGACTGGATTTTGTACCGATCAAAATAGAAGGACTTTAAAAGGCTTATTCAAAGAATTCTGTGAAGCCATCTAAGCACTTAGTGAAACTACCCGACTTGCCAAAACCCTCTTTTTACATCTTCAAGTCACCTGGCACTGACGGGGTTAATCCATATATGAGCGCAGGAAAGTAAAAACTTTTTGCTACCAACTCTGATAAATATTTTAACTGGCAGTTTATCTCTAGTGTCATACCAAAAATTGTTAAGCAAGACAATTCATTCGCCGAGAGCTTTAGACCATTATATATAATATAGAAACTACAGTAAATTCAAAAGGCGATTTAATAGTCTTATCGACCAGAGGACACCGTTGCGTTGGCGCAGCAATAGCTTTAATACACAGAATGATGACACCAATAGATTGGAACGGAGTTGCTTAATTGGACCGGAGACAGAAGGTTTGCCACAGTCCAAAAGTCTACGCAATCCTACCATAGTTTCTTTATACAATGCTTTAGCTTTAGACCCATCAACCTTACCTCTTTCCTGCTTAAAAGGCTGAAAAGAGTGGTTGACATTTTTATTGACAAGATCTTAGAGGTGAATAAGGGATGTGCACAAGGTGGCGTTTCATCTCCTCTTTTGTAGTGCATGAGGATTGATTTCAAAACTAGTCCAATGATGCAAATAAAATTACAAGTAAAAACTATGAAATAAAAATTTTGTTGAACTTGATGGATGTAATAAACATTTTCGCGATGTAATTTAGAGTAAAAAAATAAAATCGAAGGCGAAATAGGTAAAGAAGTAGAGCAATTAGATGGGAAGCAGGAAATTATTTCCAGAGCTGCCAAATAGCGGCGGATTCTACCTAGTTTTTAAAGAATTTGGCTTATTATTTTTCAACGAAGCACCGCTATAAAAACTGGGTCTCATAGTCAAAATGTGGACCAATAGCCGCTATGTTCGCCGCAGTTGAACATTTTGAACAATTTGTGGGGATAGTTTTCAAAAATTGTCCTTGAAAGAGAATTGCAATTATCTTCCACGAACAAGATAGTTCGATCAACCAAACAAATCGTTGAGATTTTTTATTCTGGTCATCTTAAGTCAAAAATGACCATTGTACTATGTTCTATTCTCTGCAAGCCTTTTTTTGTTTGCTTTAATAAATAAATAAATAGGATGGCGCAACAGAGCGAGGAGCCCCTGGTCCTAGCGCATTTCTCACAACCATACCTTGATGAGTTTTGTAGTAGAGATATTTCACGTGTTTTTTAATCTAATAAATAAAAAGATTAATACAATTTTAAACAGTTAAAAACACTTTTTATATTTCCTCAAATGTACATTTCAGAAGCAATGCTTCCATCGTCAGTGAGATTTATAAATTAAATTAAATTATTTGTCAAAAAACTAACAAAAAACAAAAATGTTTCTAGACAAAATTACAGTTGAGTTGATTGTGCAAAAGAATATATAGGACAGACAAGAAGACCTAATCTAAAAAGATTTAAAGAACATTTTGCACATCTTAAATATAATCAAAAAGAAAAGTCAAGTGTTGCAGAACATATGCTAGAAAATAGTCATAGTTTTAGCTTGCAAAATTTAAAATTAATAAGAAATGTAAATAGCAGTTATGAATTAGATGCTTTTGAATCTTTTTATATATTTAAAAACAAAAATAATCTTATGAATAATGATGATGGACCAATCAAAGATTCAATATTCAAAAAATATTTCAATAGATTCAACTCGCACCTCAACTGTAATTTTGCGTTGCGTTGGCGCAGCAATAGCTTTAATACACAGAATGATGACACCAATAGATTGGAACGGAGTTGCTTAATTGGACCGGAGACAGAAGGTTTGCCACAGTCCAAAAGTCTACGCAATCCTACCATAGTTTCTATATACAATGCTTTAGCTTTAGACCCATCAACCTTACCTCTTTCCTGCTTAAAAGGCTGAAAAAAGTGGTTGACATTTTTATTGACAAGATCTTAGAGGTGAATAAGGGATGTGCACAAGGTGGCGTTTCATCTCCTCTTTTGTAGTGCATGAGGATTGATTTCAAAACTAGTCCAATGATGCAAATAAAATTACAAGTAAAAACTATGAAATAAAAATTTTGTTGAACTTGATGGATGTAATAAACATTTTCGCGATGTAATTTAGAGTAAAAAAATAAAATCGAAGGCGAAATAGGTAAAGAAGTAGAGCAATTAGATGGGAAGCAGGAAATTATTTCCAGAGCTGCCAAAGAGCGGCGGATTCTACCTAGTTTTTAAAGAATTTGGCTTATTATTTTTCAACGAAGCACCGCTATAAAAACTGGGTCTCATAGTCAAAATGTGGACCAATAGCCGCTATGTTCGCCGCAGTTGAACATTTTGAACAATTTGTGGGGATAGTTTTCAAAAATTGTCCTTGAAAGAGAATTGCAATTATCTTCCACGAACAAGATAGTTCGATCAACCAAACAAATCGTTGAGATTTTTTATTCTGGTCATCTTAAGTCGAAAATGACCATTGTACTATGTTCTATTCTCTGCAAGCCTTTTTTTTGTTTGCTTTAATAAATAAATAAATAGGATGGCGCAACAGAGCGAGGAGCTCCTGGTCCTAGCGCATTTCTCACAACCATACCTTGATGGGTTTTGTAGTAGAGATATTTCACGTGTTTTTTAATCTAATAAATAAAAAGATTAATACAATTTTAAACAGTTAAAAACACTTTTTATATTTCCTCAAATGTACATTTCAGAAGCAATGCTTCCATCGTCAGTGAGATTTATAAATTAAATTAAATTATTTGTCAAAAAACTAACAAAAAACAAAAATGTTTCTAGACAAAATTACAGTTGAGTTGATTGTGCAAAAGAATATATAGGACAGACAAGAAGACCTTATCTAAAAAGATTTAAAGAACATTTTGCACATCTTAAATATAATCAAAAAGAAAAGTCAAGTGTTGCAGAACATATGCTAGAAAATAGTCATAGTTTTAGCTTGCAAAATTTAAAATTAATAAGAAATGTAAATAGCAGTTATGAATTAGATGCTTTTGAATCTTTTTATATATTTAAAAACAAAAATAATCTTATGAATAATGATGATGGACCAATCAAAGATTCAATATTCAAAAAATATTTCAATAGATTCAACTCGCACCTCAACTGTAATTTTGTTTAGAAACATTTTTGTTTTTTGTTAGTTTTTTGACAAATAATTTAATTTAATTTATAAATCTCACTGACCATGGAAGCATTGCTTCTGAAATGTACATTTGAGGAAATATAAAAAAATGTTTTTAACTGTTTAAAATTGTATTAATCTTTTTACTTAAAAATACCTTGTGAGAGAATGGAGGGGACCTACAATTTCATGCCGGATCCGGACGGTTAATTGAGAAAGCGCTTTTCAAGGCATGAATTTACTAGCGGAGGACTTGCAAATTCCTCGCGAAAGGCGATTATGCTGCTTAGCAGTTGCCCGATGATGGAGTGATCTCCGAAACGCGTCGCAAATTTCCTTTAAATAATATGTGTTACATTTAGATAAGAAACTCAAAAGTTACACATTATGTAAAAAGCAGAAATAAAAAAGCAAAATAATAATTCATTGTCTATTTTTCATTTTGTTCAATAGTGTCTACTTTCAATAATATTATAGCATATTAAACGTTCAGTATGGCTCAAAGAATGCTTCTTTGTCAGCCCAGATATTCAAAAGGATAATATAGTTTTTTCACGTAATTACACTCCCATAAAGAGCATTTTCTAACTTTGTCGTTCAGAATCACAAAACAGTGGGACCTGGAAGTGTTATAGCCCCGACGCCGCGCCGACGGCCCTTTGCTGTGCCGCTCTTTTTGACTATCTCTTCTTATATTTTATTCAAACCCAGAAAAAACTGATTCATACTTCAACTTTCTTCACTACTTCTTAAGAATTTTTAAAGTCACCGAATATGTTTTTTATACGGAGAATATAATATAAATATAGAGACCTCTCCGCCATACCTGAAATTTCGAGAGAAAAAAAGTACGCTGCTGATGCGAGACGAAATTTTTCGTAGATCTCCACATCCACGATGAAATCATGAACGTCAACGGAAAATATTTCCTTAGAGCATTATCAGCTGTTTAAAAAAGTGACAATCAAGGTCAAATAAAGTTCCCGCCAGAAGTAATTAGGAAATAAGTTTGTTCATATAAACAAAACTACAATAGCTCTTATCCATAGTAAATTGTTTTTCTTGTCCTATTTTTTATATATTTTTGTTTTGAGTCTACCTTGATCTCATTTGTCAAAAAATATGCTTCCATTGTGCAAAAGGTGTTTTTTTTTGTTTGTTTTTTTTTTCGTATCAAGAACTTAAATATAAAATATAAAATATAAAATATAAATATAATAAGTTGATATTGTTGTTGCACAAAATAAAAAAAGCAATAGAACTGTCAAGGTCTCGCACGCAATTATTGCACCGCGAGGCGCGAGATAAGTGATGGACGAAAAGTATGGAGAATTGTAGAAATTGTAGTAAAAAATGAAGGTTAACTATCCACCCATAGAACCCATTTCGCAAAGCAGCAGCGTACTGCGCAACGAAAATCACAGCCAAATTTTCCGTTTATGATTCCTTCTTATCATTTTTGTATGGGATTTTTCCTTTCGTTTCAGCAGCGTACTAGGCTTTATTGTTAAAACTACAATTAAAAACAATGTGTGAAAGAGTAGATAAGATACCTTTATTTTCTTAAGGCCGCCTTCATGTCAAAAGTACCATCTTGGACAAAATTCAGCACGACCGGCTCAGTTGGTATTGTCATGTTCAAAGGAGAGATCCGCAGAACCCCGTCAAAAAGGCAATATCGTACAACGTTTCAACAAATTCGCGACGAAAAAGAAAAGGCAGGCCAAAACACTCCTGGTACAAGCAAATGCAAAAACAGCAGCATTTGGTTGGCCTCAGACATGGAACAATCCAAAACAGGGAGGCTTGCCGACGATTTCTGAGGTCAACGTGGCGTACCCCACAGGCGGATCACTAGTGTGAAGCAGAAAAGTGGGAGAGTTGTGATCGCTTCAAGATCACTACTCGTAACGCCGAAAATGAAAAAGAAGAAGATTTTCTTAAGGCCGCCGCGCCGCACCCAGCTTCTAGTTTCACTTACTTGCTTTTCCAGATAAAAACACTCTTTTCTCATTGTTAAAATGATATTATCAAAATAATATTTTTAATATTATTTATCATCCCTGTAGGTAGGTACAGTCGTTGCCTACGTTTACGTTTCTTTTGCTTCTTTTGACATATTGGGCTTATTAATATTTTGCTTCTAAACTGTGCAACAAGTGACAAGTCTCCTATTGCGCAACGTGGTGATTCCACGGACCTTGTTTACGATTTTGAGATTGTGAAGATTTAAGAAAGGAAAGTAAAGTGGTTTATATTCCAGAAATTAAACATTTATATGTATTTAAGGCTAGTTGTTTAATTTTGAATTAGCCTTCAATGGTGTGTTTGTAACAATTAATCTTTTAATGCAAGTGCAGTGATAGATTTCCAAAATCAAAACATGATTCGTATACCGAAATCAAGTGCCGCCCATAACCATTGCGATAGTTAAAATTTGATTAATGAAATGAAAACATCAAATAAAAGTGCGAGTGCGGACAAATTTTCTTAAAAGGCATGGTCATACCGTATACCAGAAGTTTTCAATGAAGTGTGTGCAACAAGTAGCGCAGCCTCTTCTTAGTTTAGTTTATCTATTATCATATATATATATATATATATATATATTTATATTAGACAACAAATAAATAATAAACTCAAATATTTTCTCTTTTGTTTTATGCTCTTTGATATATCAAGATATGATATGGAAATATATCATTAGGCCAAATTGGTCACAGTACAGAGTACATGGTTACTTATTTATGTCTAGTTGTATGTTTATCCTAAATGAAATACATTATAGACACAGTTGTATTTTTCAAGCCAAGTACGACGTGTTTTGTCTTATAGCAACAGGTTACGGGCCTAGTTGCGCAATTTTTTTTCTTTTAAGAATCAAGTTCCATTTTATGTATAAAAGTTTGATTGACAGCGGCAGATTTAAACAAACGGAAGTTTAATACGGAAAAGCATACTTAAGGCTGCAGACGACTGGAGTTTAGGTAAATTCGCTAAATGACAAAATTTTTATAGTTTTTAAAAATGTTCAATAGTTCAATTATTTACATAACTAGTCATTTTGAAATTTAAAACTCCGGATTAGCCGCTTTAAACTGGTCATTTTATTATACATAACTGTAAAGAAGCGGTTCTCTGAGTTTCATTGTTGTAAACTATTTTTTTTTTTCGCATAACAATGAATCAGTTAACACTGAAAAACTGATAAATGGCAATCAGTGGAACAGTTCTATTTTCTACAAATATGTGATAGAGGATAAGGTTAAGCCTACGGATCTTGAAAAGTTGCTGCTATTGAGTGGCTTTGACAGCAAGGCACAAGCGTTTATAGCCACTTCAATAGAAGCACTACCCTTTTTGCTGATTTTGAATTTCAAATCTTCGAAAGAAATGCGGAAAAACTCCACAGCGTTTATGAGCTAAAGACGAAGGCGAGTATACATATCCTCTAGCAGTAACTTTATATTTTTGTTGAAGATTCACAAGTTCAAATTGTATTGCACATTTTGAAGCTACAGACCATTGTGCAGCAACAAAAGGTTTTGGACGGTGCCGTGACATTGTGCCAAGCGACATTACGCCAAATGTAGAAATTTGGCACAATGACGCTTTTGCAAAGTGAGCACTGAGCACTAGAGTCATGTGTCAAAGCTCAAAGGTTGCCACTTTGATAACAAATATACGTGGATATTAGATCTCATAGCATAAAGCGTATTTTTGGGAGAAATACAAAAAATAATTGGAATGTTTCTGGCTCAAATGAATTCAGTTCACAATGAGCCGTATTCTTATTTGAAAAATTCAGTTTACCAGCAGATAGCAGAACGCAGTGCAATACTTGCATAAATTGATTAAGTGCTTGAAAAATTGGATTTAAAGTGCAAAAAGTCTGAAAAGTTTTCCGATAGTATATGTTTCAGTGGTTTGATTATGACCTTAATATCTGTATACTGTTGCTTAACTAATTTTCTATTAGAGGAAACAAATAATTTTAATCAGCTCAGTTTTATGAAGAAAAAAAGTTATAGATTTAGGACGCTCTACCTAATAGCAAAGTTGGTTTGAAATACTTGAATTTTTGGCTTGATGCCAGGATACACATACATACATACATTGCACGAAAAAAATTTCTGGTAAGCTTTTAAAATTTACTTTGTTGGTAATTAAAAAAACTTAAAAACTACAACACCGATTTCAAAATTTTTTTCACCGATAGAATGCTTCACTATCCCAGAGTAACATAAACTTCAATTCATCCACATATTCCTACGGGAACGGGAGTCCTTACTAATATAATAAGTGTGCAAGAAGCTCTGTCTGTCCGTCGTTCTATGTTACCATCTCCCGCCCAAACTAAAAAACCGGTTTAAATTAAATTTTGTACAAAGATTGTTCTGATTTTAAAGACGGACATAGGCTGTATTTCATTCAAATATTCCAACGGGAACCGGTCCTCACTATTATTATAAGTGCAAAAGTAGCTCTGTTTGTTCACCATTCATGTTACCATCTCCCGCTCAAACTAATGAACAGATAAGACTTAATTTTTGTACAAAGATTGTTCAGAACCTGAGGAAGGACATAGGCTTTATATTTTATCCCTATACTCTCACGGGAACGGGAAAATATATGGGAATTTAAAAACTACAACACCAATTTCAAAAATTTTTCCACCGTTAGAATGCTACACTATCCCTGAGTAACATAAATTTTAATTCATCCACATATTCCTACGGAAACGGGAGTCCTTACTTATATAATAAGTGTGAAAGTTTTTTTCCTGTCCGTCGTTCTATGTTACCTTCTCCCGCCCAAAATAATAAACCGATTTAATTGAAATTTTTTACAAAGATTGTTCAGAACCTGAGGAAGGACATAGGCTATATATTTTTTCTTATATTCCCACGGGAGCAGGAACGTATACGGGAACTTTGACACTACAGCACCAATTTCAAAATCTCTTCCTCCGTTGGAATGCTCCCTAATCCCCGAGCAACATAAACTTTTACTCATCCCCATATTCCTTACGGAAACGGTCACCATGTTTCCACGGGAACGGGAGTCTTTACTAATATTATAAGTACGAAGTTAAATCTGTCTGTCTATTTCTCTTTGCTACCATTAACCGCCCAAACTATTGAACCTATTTATATGAATTTTGGTACAGAGATAGTCTAGATCCTGATGATGGACATATATGTTATGCAATATGTTTAATCCCTGCATTCCCATGGGAACGGGAACTTGGAAAATACAGCACACATTTCAAAAACAACAACAACAACAACAACACCATCAACAACAACAACAACCGCAGAAGCAGCAGCAGCACCAACAACAACACCAACAACATCAACATCAACAACAGCAACAACAACAACAACAACAACAACAACAACAACAGCAGCAGCAGCAAAACGAATCACATCAACTACAACAACAACAACTTCAACTACGTAAGCATAAACAACAACATCAACTTCGTGTTGTGCCGGAAGCTAGAGTGCTACGTTCAGGAAAAAGCACTATTAATCACCTCAGTGCTAGTAGTTCTTCCCAAAGTCAGGAAAACTCTAGTAGAGTAAATGCTAATGATCCATTGGAATCCCCAATAGCTTCCATTGTGGATGAGGGGAGTTCTAACCCAGTAGCATTTGCTTCTACTGAATACAATTTAGTTATGGAAGATCTCATCGCTATACCCCCAGCTAAGAGCATATTTGTTTCCCGTCTTTCTCCTGCTACTTCACAGGAAGCAGTATATAACTATATAAAAAAGAAACTGCCGTTAATTAATTGTACTGCTCTCAGCATAAGAAAATTTAATGTGACTCCCGAAAAAGATTATTCATCTTTTGAAATCAAAGTCGGTAGAGACTCTGAAATTTACAAATTAATATGCAACCCATCACTTTGGCCTTTGCACACTGTTGTGCATGAATTTTTTCGAGGCAAAAAACGTAGATCCAACGTTAGCTGAGTCGGAATCGACTCTGCTCTCAATACATACTACTGCTAGTTCTTCAATCTACTTATCGAATGTTCATCGTCATCATCATGGTACATCACTCTACTATCAAAATGTTGGAGGAATGAGATCGAAGACTTTTGAATTCTGTGCTGCTATTGCTGATTCATAATCTTCTGAATATTTTGACACATCCTACGAAGTCTATAGAAAAAATCGTTGCTATGCTCTTACTGGTGGCACGAAAGGAGGTGGTGTGTTACTTGCGGTTCGTTCGGCTCTTAATAGCAGACAAGTTATGCTCGAAGATTCTCCACGTACAATCGACCAAATATGTGTGTGTGTCGAGGTCGTCTCTCCTGGTTTTGCTATGTTTCAACTGTACATATTTTTATCTTATATTCCACCACGTTCTGATTCAACGGTTTATGATTGCCATGTAAAAAATATTAAAAATGTAGCTAAAACCTTAGATGAGCATTCCTATATCTTAGTGCTAGGTGATTTCAATTTACCTACTATTGATTGGATTTTTTCTGTAGACGATAATTGTTTAATTCCTTTTAACGTAACTCACGATTATGAAGAAGAAGTTTTAGATACAATGTCAGCTTTTTACTTAAATCAGTTGAATTCGGTTTTGAATTCTTTGGGAAGAATACTAGATTTAGTTTTTCTTAGTAAAGATCTTGAAGCTAAAGTTCTTGAAGCCGAATTCAAACTCCTTGAAAACTCATTTCATCATAAGGCATTAGAAATAAGATTCAACTTTTCTGTACTGGATTTTCTTAAAAACAATGATAACTCCAATAATACTATGTATGATTTTCCTAAAGCGGACTATGTTTCCATTAATAATTTTTTGTGTTCGATTGATTGGGATATTTTATTATCAACATCTGATTTAAATCTAGCTTATTGTTCTTTTATGTACACAATTGAAGATGTTTTCTCTAGATTTGTACCGTTGAAGAGGTTCAAGCGATCTGGTAAGCCAGTCTGGTTTAATTATCGCTTATGTAATTTAAAAAAGGCTATGCTTAAAATGCATAGGAAAAGTGTTAAAAATACTTCCTTTCGAAGCGAGTTTTGTCGCCTCAGGAAAGAATTTGAATTTTTGAAAAGGTTTTTGTACCGTCAGTATTTACTTTCTGTAGAATCTAAGGTTAAAAAAAACTCCAAGGCCTTTTGGAAATTTATAAACCATAAGAAAAAGTCCACTGGCCTTCCTGCTACAATGAAGTTCAAGGATTATACTAGTTCGGATACCAACGACATCTGCAATATGTTTGCTAACTTTTTTCAAACAAACTTCTGTTCCGATACCTGTGTTTTCCATCCATCGTCAGGTTCAACATCTTCCATTGATATTGGTTCCCTTACACTTTCTGTTGATGAAGTGCTATCGGAACTGGAGTCTCTAGATGATAACTTTTCTTGTTCGCCTGACAATATTCCACCAATTTTTTTGAAAAAATGCAAAAACAGTTTAAGTGAGCCACTCTTGAAATTATTTAATTTGTCTTTGAATCAAGGTTTATTCTTAGATTCTTGGAAAAAATCATACATTTTTCCAATTTATAAATCGGGTTCTAAACAAAATGTTGAAAATTATAGGCCTATAGCAAATCTTCAACTTATTCCTAAAATTTTCGAAGCTATAGTAAAAAAGCATATTTACTCTGCAGTTAAAAATTGCATATCTTCATACCAACATGGCTTTGTAAGTGGTAGGTCTACGACCACTAATTTAGCATTATTTTCTAATTTTTGCCTTAATACCATGGAGAAGCGTTACCAAGTAGACACGATATATACTGACTTCTCAAAGGCATTCGACCGCGTTCAACATAGCATTCTTATTAATAAACTTAATGGTATTGGAATTCATTCCAATCTTCTACAGTGGATAAGTAGCTATCTTACCAACCGTACACAGTATGTTAAAATAAATCAGTGTTTTTCAAACGTAATTCAAAACTTTTCTGGCGTCCCTCAAGGTAGTCACCTAGGTCCGTTACTTTTTGTCCTTTTTATTAATGACTTACCCAATGTATTGTCGTATTCACAATGCTTACTATACGCTGATGACCTAAAATTATTTAAATCTGTTGCTTCGTTATCAGATTGCCTTGAATTGCAAACTGATCTTG
Organism: Melanostoma mellinum; assembly: GCA_914767635.1. Lineage (NCBI taxonomy): Eukaryota > Metazoa > Arthropoda > Insecta > Diptera > Syrphidae > Melanostoma > Melanostoma mellinum. The sequence goes on along the minus strand of OU612061.1, from coordinate 4,085,721 downwards.
ATAATATTCATACTTGGTGTACTAGGAACTGTTTACATTTTAACATATCGAAATGCTCTGTTTTAACTTTTAATCGCACCCTTGATCCGGTAGTTTTCCCATATAAAATTAATAATGAAACTTTGCTAAGAGTATCGTTTCAAAAAGATCTTGGAGTTTTTTTTGATGCTAATATGAGGTATGATAAGCATTATGATTATCTTATTTCAAAATCGAATTCTATGCTTGGTTTCTTATTTCGGAATAGTAAGGAGTTTGTTGATCCTTACTCATTAAAATCTGTTTATATTTCCCTTATTCGATCATTACTTGAATATTGTTGTATAATTTGGAGTCCCTATTATAACAACAGCATATTGCGTATTGAAAGGATTCAAAAGAGGTTCACAAGATTCGCTTTACGGAAGCTTTTTAACTTTGATAATATGCCATCTTATGAAGCCAGATGCTTATTGATTGCTTTAGAACCTCTATATAAAAGAAGGTTTTCTTTTTCCGCATTATTTGCTCGTGACATTATTTGTCAGCATATTGATTGCACACAGTTGTTAGAGTTATTGAATATTTATGCTCCTTCTCGGCAGTTAAGACCTAGAGAAAACATTTTCTTCTTTACTTGTGGGCACACAACTGGAGAAAACAACAATCTGGAGAAAACCAAAGGACAGCAATTCATTTCGTATATGCAAAGTCAGCTGTGTAATACCATCGACGCAGTTTCAAATGCAATCACGGCACAAAATATGTGGGATCGCCTACAACGAACCTGCTTAGAGAGAGCCAAATCACTGTTAGGAGTCTCAAAAGGACACCACCAACAAGCTAAAGAAACCTGGTGGTGGGATGATGAAGCAAAAGCAGTGATTAGAAAGAAGAAAGCAGCTTTCCAAGCTTGGTCGAAGTGCCCCTCAAGAAATACAAATGAAAAAGCGCGTTTCAAAATGGAATACAAGAGCTGCAGAAAAGAAGCGAAGAAAAAGTGCGCCCAACTTCAAGCAAAAAGCACGGAGGGCCTGTATCGAGAGCTGGAAGAGATTTCTGCCCCAGCTGCTGAAGCAAATCAGGCAATCCAAGAGCTAAGACAAAGGAACTTGAATAAGGGAGCAACCATTTTCAAAATAGCCGCTCAGAGAAGGAGAAATGCGCAGGAGATTCGTTCGCCGAAGTTCATCAATGATGCTCAAGGAGTGCTACTTGTGGATGACGACAAAATTCTTCACAGGTGGCGACAGTATTGTGATGATCTTTTGAATGAACAGTTTCCTCGGCGCCACTTTCCAACAGCTGCACCTAACTTTACGGAAGTATCCGACGTCACAGTCGAAGAAGTTAGGGAGGCAGTTAAGAACTCCAAAAAAGGCAAAGCGATTGGGCCAGACGAGGTACCATATGAGTTTTGGAAAAATATGTGAGACATCGGGTTGAGATGGCTCACGATTCTCATCTCCAAACTTGTAAGAGGTGACAGTTTGCCTAATCAATGGAGGGAAAGTTTTCTTCTTCCAATGTACAAGGGAAAGGGAGATACCAGAAGCTGTGACAACTATCGTTCGATCAAGTTGATGTCCCACACTATGAAGATCGTTGAGCGGGTTTTGGACAGCCGACTGCGGAAAATAATAAGGCTGTCTGATGACCAATGCGGGTTTGTCGCGGGTAAGTCAACTACAGACGCAATCCAAAGCATAAGGATCATTATGGAAAAACACCGAGATGCCTTAGAGGATTTGCATATTGTGTTGGTTGACTTCGAAAAGGCATTCGATCGACAACCACGAGATCTGATATGGGTGGCCCTCAGACACCGAGGAGTTCCTGAAGCCTATGTGCGAATAATTATGGACATGTACGAGGGAGCAGTTACAAAAGTGAGATGCCCAGCTGGAGTCACCGAAGAATTCCAAATAACAGTAGGTGTACATCAGGGAAGTGTCTTGAGTCCACTGCTCTTTATTGCTGTTCTGGATTATTTGCTCGAAGGAAAAGTAACGGACAATAAAGTACAACAATTATTCTTTGCTGACGATGGAGCCATCATAAGCGAGGATCCTACATCCCTGCAACGAGCACTTGACGTTTGGATTGATGTTCTGGAAGGAAATGGGTACCGTATTAGCGCTAAAAAGACTGAATACCTGTGCTGCCCTTTTTCTGATCCAGACAAGCCTATTCCAGACATTTATTTGAATGGAAATGTGCTTCCCAAGTGTGAAAAGTTTAAATATCTGGGATCTATGATCAATAGTGAAGCATCTTGTGATGACGACATCAATCATCGAGTAAGCGTAGGGTGGATGAAGTGGCGAGAAAACTCCGCTATCTTCTGTGATCGAAAAATGCCCCCTAAGCTGAAGGGAAGACTCTACACAGCAGTTGTCCGTCCAGCTCTGACATACGGTTCACAATGTTGGACAATGTACAAAAAGTATGAGAGCAAATTGACGGCAGCCGAAATGAAGATGCTTCGGATGACAGCAGGAGTAACAAAGCTTGATCGAATTAGAAGTACTAAGATTCGTGGAAGCCTTCATGTCAAAAGTACCATCTTGGACAAAATTCAGCACGACCGGCTCAGTTGGTATTGTCATGTTCAAAGGAGAGATCCGCAGAACCCCGTCAAAAAGGCAATATCGTACAACGTTTCAACAAATTCGCGACGAAAAAGAAAAGGCAGGCCAAAACACTCCTGGTACAAGCAAATGCAAAAACAGCAGCATTTGGTTGGCCTCAGACATGGAACAATCCAAAACCGGGAGGCTTGCCGACGATTTCTGAGGTCAACGCGGCGTACCCCACAGGCGGATCACTAGTGTGAAGCAGAAAAGTGGGAGAGTTGTGATCGCTTCAAGATCACTACTCGTAACGCCGAAAATGAAAAAGAAGAAGACTTGTGGGCACACAACTAATTATGGCCAAAATGTACCTTTGTCAAATGCTATGTCATGTTTCAATGAATTAAATAATGTTATTGATTTTCATTTCAATAGAAATTTATGTAAGAAAATTATTATGAATGCTTTGTAATTAAATTATATCTGTCTATGAAAGTTTATACTTGGTAGAAATAAATAAATAAATAAAAATAAAAAAAAATGTCCATCGTTAGAATACTTCACTATTCACGAGTAAAATAAACTTTAAGTCATCCTCCGGAAACGGCCCTCATATTTCCACCGGAATGGAAGACTTTAGTAACATTATAAATCCGAAATTAACTCTGTCTGTCTGTTTTTCATTGTTTAAATTTACCGCCCAAGCTATTGAACCGATTTATATGAAATTTGGTACAGAGATAGTCTAGAACCTGAAGATAAACATTCTTACTAATATTACAAATCCAAAACGTTTTGATTCCCCGTTTTCCTTTAATTCCCACTCATTGGTCATTATAAATAAGACTCAGACGCTTTAAGTTGCAGGTGTTCGTTTAGAAAAAAATCAATTGGCAACTTTATGCGGCAGAATCACGTGTATCAATCCCACAAAAACTTTTTATTTCGCAAAAGATGGAAAAAATTAGAACGTCGTGTGCAAACGTATACTTAAATAAATTAATATAACAATGGTTTACTAAAACGCATGAATGTGTCTTATTTGCAAAATAAGTAGCCTAAAAATTTAAGAATGCTGCCGAAAGTCACTATTCCACGCGGACGAAGTCGCGGGCACAGCTAGTTAGGAATAATATTGAGTCTTACAATTTTTTATCTCCATTTCAGTTGGGTTTTCGGAAGAACCATAGTTGCGTTTCCACAGTTCTAAAGGTATCTGATGAAATCAGGGTGGCTATTGACGAGGATAAAGTCACAGTTTTAAATTTATTGAACTTTTCTAACGCCTTTGGATCTCTTGATCATAATTTTCTCATCAATAATTTAAAGTATAAATACAATTTTTCTTCTTCTTCCATCGGATTGATAAATAGTTTTTTTAAGGAATCGTTTACAAATAGTCGTCCAGGGGCGACAGAACAATATTTTTTTAGGTGGGGAGCATGGTAGAATAAAATTTTTTTTATTTAATTTTTATTATATTGTTCAAAAAGAATGACTAAAACAAGGAGAAAAAAAAAGGATAAGAAATAATTCATAACGTTGAGTCTGTGACCAATAAATTAATGATTCAAATCACTTGGTCAGTTTAAGTCAATCAAGCCAAAATGAGTACATATAACAATATCCATAATTTCATAACATTTTTTTTGCCTCATTTAGCTAAAAAAAAACTGGTATATTTCCAAGTCCAGGGGTGCCAGCACGTAACTTGATACAATCGAGGATTGTCGATCGTGGCCCAACTCGAAACAAATTATTTTTGACAGCACGTATTTTGAAACAAATTTCATTTTGATATCAACTTAAAAATGCCATTGTGAACTACAAAGTGAAACGTCAAATTGGTTGTCTTCAAAATAAAGTTCGATGGAGATAAGTTGAATTCCTTTTACAAATTATATTTTTGGATTCAGAGAGTGACGATGAAGAAGTATTTAACGTAAAAATCAAAAGAATATGCCTTAGAGATAAAAGTAATCCATTAGAATTGCGTGACAAAGAGTAGATAATTGTTCATATGTATATAAGAACAAAGAAAAAAATTAGACTCGAAACAAAACCATTTGTTTTTTAGTTTTGTGCAGCAGTTCAGATTGATTAATGAATGTTTCCTGATGGTACTAGGCTACTTAAATTTCCCAAACAACGTTAGAAGTACATCGGTTACACCAGTTCTCCAGCTTTGCGACACTTTGAATCTCCTAGCCAGTGGAAGTTTCCAAGATAACATAAACAGTGTCAAAGTTCTTCCAAAATACGTTGCTTGTTTTAGAAAATAAATTTTGTTCTCACTTCTCAGTGGATAAAGTTCGATAGTTCAAAATATCAAGTCAAGAAAGCAAGGAGTATATTATTATATTTAATCCAAGTTGCCGGGAATAGGTAGTAGGCTGTGTTCATGGCACTCACATTCCTATTTTGAGACTTTTTTTGATGATTCCCTTTGCTTAGTCGTGGTGATTACACATAAATGTGGTTAATAATTCAATTTGTTTTATAATAATTGACATACTGTTAGTTTTTTCCATTTCTAACAAAAAAAAAACACTGCCTAGATCGACGGACGACAACTATTTTCTGTCGAGTGAAAACTTTTGTTTCAAGCGTCGTTTTCAAGTTTGTGTGCTGCCAAAAAAGACGATACAATCGAGAAAACTCGATTGATTCAAAATAGGTGCTGCGAACGTTCGATTACATCGACAATCCTCGATTGTAACAAGTTACGTGCTGGCACCCCAGAAGGTGGGGTGCACCCCATTCTCAGAAAAGTTAGGTGGGGTCTAAACCCCACCCACCCCTAGCCCCACCCACCCCATACCTTCTCCCGTCCCTGCAGTCGTCATAGGTGCAACAGTATCTCACCCTCTTCAAGTTCTTAGTGGAATCTCGCAAGGATCCTTTTAGGCCCCATTCTTTACAGCATTTTCATTAATTACGTTGTCAATGTAATCAAATCTAGTTCCTGCCACTTATATGCAGATGGTCTTCAAATTTACTTACACTTTCATTTGGGGCTGATGGAAGATGGGGTTCATAATCTGAATGAAGATTATGAATAACTTATATCAGGGGTCCGTTGAAAATAAACTTATTATCAACTCGAGTAAATCTCAATCAATTAATCAATTATTATTTACAAAAAGAGTTTAGATGAGTCTTATTTTCCCAAAGTCCTTCTAAATAATCATATTATTACAAGTCAACTATGAGAAACGTGGGAATTATTTTGAATAAAACTCTAATTTATCTTTTCCTTAGGCGCCTGTGGAATATTTGTAACCCTATACCTCAACAAACGCTAATGCTAGTAAAATCAATAATAGCTCCACTTATAACTTATGGCTTACATCTTTTTGCTGGGATTGACCCTTGTATATTTATTATATAGTACTATCACAGTTCATTGTTATTTTCAAAATGAATTTGGAATGTTGTCCACAACTTTTTTTTCATATAGCTTTGTATAGGAAAAAAAGTTGTGGACAACATTCCAAATTCATTTTGAAAATGTGAAATGAACTGTTCCATTCTTTCCAAAGAACTTGAAAATTATGGAAACTTAAACACGCAAATGTTAAGGTTTTGCGATCGGACAATGGCTTATACAGTACATGACCCAACATGTTCAAAGTATTTTAATTACTTAAAAATTGTGTAACGCATGAACAAAATAGGCTAGCAGAGCATGAAATGCGCACAATTGCAGAGGCAACTCTAAGAATGATAGGTACATGGAAGGAATTTGAGCTTGAAGCTTCGGCTGAGGCAGTGAATAGTGCAGTTTTTCTTCTTAACCTAGCTGCTACCAGTTTGGCAAAAGGTAATCGGTCATCGGTGCAGTGCAATAAGCCCCGCGGCAATAACACCCGTGGGTCTAAGTTGGACAGACTTCGTTTGATGGATGTTGGATGGTCGGATATAGTTTGCGTTCAGACTTATAAGATTTGTCGTCCAACATTGTTTCATATGTTCCTCCGCTCCGTCCAGCTTCGAAATTTTCAAAAATATTTGAAAGTTATCCTACAAGTTGGACAAGCAGTCGTCTAAGGGTTCACATTATCCAACATTGGTGTTCAAATCATAAAATGTCGAACTAATTGTACAGTGTGATGTGTGAACTACTGAAAAATTCTCCGAATGATCTTTGGTCCCGTATGCGAAGACCATGTCTGGAGAAGAAGATACAACAACGAGCTGTATGAACTATGAACTGTGCCGCGACATGGGCATAGCCAGAAGAGTACGCGCATCGCGATTCTAGGATGGTTGGGCCATGTACTACCATGTGCTACAAATGATGATCTTTTCCCTAAGAGTCACCATTTCTGAGATATCGCAGTTGTAATTGTAAGACACGTTTTGATGTATTGCACATATATGCACATGTAAATGTGTGCTCTTATACATTGTCATCAATTGTGAGGCATTTAACACAAGAAAAAATATGCTTTTTTGTGTATTGTGCACCTTTTAAAGATACCATTGTATAAAATAAACAAACCCAAAAGTATACATTCAAAAGACAGACAGTCCTCAAACCTCAAATGAATCCCCTTTCTATATGCATGGTTTTAAATAACATCTGGCTATTGTCTTTGGGGTCTGAGTTCTATGTGGTATTTTTGTACCTGCTTGGTTTAGTGTTGACCGTTCAATTGGATTGAATATAAGGTTTTATTACAAGCGGATTAACTTTATCTATTTTATCTATGATGATCATTAAACTTTTGATTAAAATTGAAACTGTTATGGTCTGTCATGGAATACCAATCAAAAAGCAACTTTCATGTATCGAATTATACCTATATAATCAAAAAAAAGTTGCATACAGTCAACTGGAATGAGAAGAAGAGTTGGACATTGATAGATTATAGGTACTTTGGAACCACTTAAAATTTTTGTTATTGTCACAGGCTCCAGAAAAACTCTCAATTATACTACTTTCTGCAACTGCGACCACAATTTTAGTGGAAAATGTGGCTGCACCGCTGCACAAAGTAGGATTAATGTGTTCTTCAGCATGTACCTAGACCTACTGATTGACAAGGACAGTCTTGCTCAAATGTCCAACTGAAGTCAATAGAGAAGTGTTATTTTGTAATTTTTATGAAAAGACAACTGGATTGTCTTCATTTGATCAGCTTATTTACATAAATCAAAAGCAAGAGGAACAAAAAGATGAAAACATGACAGTTGAAAAAAACGTTAATCAAGAGTGTGAATCAGATTAAAAAATCGAAGGAAATCAGAACTGAAAATGTGAGCATCTATTACGTGACTCTTAAAATAGAGAATACCTATCTCAGAAATGGTGACTCTCAGAAAAAGAAATCACAATGGCTATTTTTTAAACCTATAGTCTAAAGTATTGCAGCTATGAACTTTTTCGGTAAAACTCAATTTTTTTTGGATAAAATTTAAATCATCAATTCTTTATCACTTGCCCCGAACAAATTTTATAGCTCTCATAGGATGGATAGGGACTTTTAGCACTTTGTGTCTAAGGGTGAATCCAAGCTCTAGTTTTGGCTGTTTTGGGATTTTTGCTTTCTCACCACCATTTTTACGACAAAATTTTTTATAGGAAGTTTTTGAATATCTATTCGTATTGAGTAGATACTTAAACATAACGTTGTGTAATTATAAAACACGCAAAAGGTTGGGTTTTGCTGCACCGATCAATGGGCTTTTTTGAAGAAAAAAATCCTCATCCATTTTTTTAATACCTATGTCTGGCAAACTAATAAAAATTTTGATTTATCTTCTGTAGAGAAGAAACTTTTCCATTGAAATGCAAAATTTTCTATCCAAACCTATAGAGTTCCCGACCAAAAAGTCAAAGTTTTCCATTTTTCTTTTCTAGTTTTTTTTTAGTTTTTTCAATTTCATTTCTTTCTGATTGTAGATAGTAAATAAATCTATACAATGCTGTATAAGTGAACTTTCTACGTTTAAAATTTACCGAAATATGACCGCTTGTTCATACACATTTGTCGTTGATTTTCATCCCTTTTATACTGGCTGAATTTATTCTTATTTTGATAATAGGAACTGACTAGTTGTTAAATATTGTGATATTAGGTTAATTTTTGTTGTAGGTACTTTGTGTTAAATTATTTTTTCGTAGGTATTGCTTTTATTTAATTACAGTGTTTTCCATATTTTACTTCTTTCGCACATTTTGTACAAATTTCAATTATGTTTTTTTAATATCAAATACTAAATAAAATCCCAGAAGAAGCTGGAAAACAACTGGCGAAACGGAGGGTTAAACCAAGATGGATTAGTTTTTATTTAATTATTAATCGCATCCAACCTAATGATCATAAGAAGCCCAAAAAACAAAAATTTCTCACTTATTCTTATTTTGTTGGGGAAAACATTATTTTACTCGACAATAAGGTATTTATGGAGTAGGATAAATTCTTAACGCGGATTAATTCTGCACAGAGTTCTGCCTTTGAAAAGTGGCATGTCGTTGCACTACAGGTTGTCATGGAACCTGTGATTGCCGTTGCAGCAAACTACAAATTGCTTGCTCAATATTTTCTAAAGAATGTACGGGAGCAAATTGTGATAATGTTAACTCGCCGAGATAGCAGAAGAGGACATTTTTTAAGATGTGGATGTTGATGTTGATGCACAACTTTAGAATTTCATTGAAGAAATATAACAGCACCATGGTTTTGGTTATATACGCAAATACTGTTAAAAACACATTTAAATATGAATACGATAATTTTCACCGAGTAAAATAACTTTTTTCCTACAAAAAAAGAAATAAAGAATTAAATAAATCGGTCAGAGTAAAAGGGGTGAAAATCGGCGACAAATGTATGTCAAGCGGTTTCGGTGAATTACAAACGAAGAAAGTGTTCTGATTAAGCATTTTAAATTTTATTTACTTTCTTTTTTATGCAATGCTTATACCAACTATTTGCAACCAGAAAGAAATGCCAACTAAAAAAGAAACTAAAAAGTCGAAAAGTTTAACTTTCTTTTTGTCTAGAATGTAGGATCTTAGCGTTTTGGATGGAATTTTTTTCTATACTATTATTTAAAAGGTGCATTTCGATGGAAAAATCAATTGAACAAAAAACATTTTTTGAAATGCATCTAACTTTCGCCACGTTGCGAGATATATCGAAAAGCCGATGAGGATGTTCCAGGACCGGAAGGGGACATTGGAACAACGCTTTTCGCAACATTTTTTCTTCGTCTAAGTTGATAGTCCTTTTCGTTTATATTTTACGGAGAATAACTCAACAGCAGTTGCAATTTGCTTGTTTTTTTCCATATCTACTTTGAGGTTAAATAAATTATGTATACCTAACTTTGAAATCTCTTCTCAGTTTTATTAATACTACAAACGACAAAAGGGAGGATCTACTAAGGCCTTGGGCCTTGGGTTTAGTAACTTGACTGCAACAGGTTTAATTATTCATTCACTGATAAATCGCCTTTTTGAAGTTCTAATTGGTTCTAAAATATTTGTAAGTAATTAAAATAAAACTTAAATCGTTAAGATGTCAGAATGGTCTTTTTTGTGAGTTATGAAAAATCTCCATTTTGTGCTATGAATAGGGGGGAATTAACAACATCACAAATTCTTCTTATCTTTATTGCTGTTATGTGTGCTGCACCATTAACATGTGAGTTCAATTGCTTATTAGGCGTGTTTTTTCACAAGGCTCTTATATACATAACATGATATCAAAAAATAAACGCTTCCCGGACAGCGCGTCTTTTTTTGTTTGAAGGTTGTTGTTCTTGATCAGTTGTCAAACCAATAAAAGTCAGCAAATGAATTCTTTTTGCCAAATTCGCACAAAAACGCAGAAATTGTTTGTTAAAAACCTAAAGCAATTGTAAGGAGTGGATAGTGAAAATGTTCCGTTGTGAAATAAATGCAGGAAACAATTTTTTTGTCTGTTTTTTGTTAGTTTAGATATGTTAAAAATAGGTCAGACACAAAGATAACACGGAATTTCTCTTGGTTTTCTTTTGACTCAGTTTACATGCTGGGGTTGAACTCATATGACACTTGTGATTTATATGTGAGTTTGAAAAATTATTTTGTTACTTGTTTCAAACGAATTAAGCTATTAATAATAAAAAAAATAACTATTTTTATGGAATACTTAACAATTGCCTTTGAAAAAATGCAAACATTAAAAAAAGTGATATTTCAATCTTTCAATATCAAAACAGACTTTTCTGTTGAGCTATTGAATCTAAAGTTTGTTTAATTGAGAGAGGGAAAAAGAGTTATCAAGTCTGATGGCTACTTAGGAATTTCGAATCCCAGGGACGTAAGAAGGAATTTTTCGCGGGAATTACCTTTCGCGAGCGATTAAATCTGTATACTTCTACATTCACTATGCTCCACAGTGTCAAATTTTGAAAGTTGGGTCAAATTTGTTTGAATTCTTAACGCAATTGGCACAGTGAGAAGTCAGGTACAGGAGAAGCAAGTTTAAACCATTAAGCTTTCTTGTTTGAGCCTGAGGAAAATTCTGAAAATCAGTTGAAGTTTGACAAAAGCCATTCAAAACACTTAACCACAAATCATTATAACCAATATGAGTCATCAACTACAATAATCAAATCACCTAATAGGTATATGATAACTGAGATTTCAGCTACAATTTGAGACCTACACTCGTCAAAATGATAATCAACAGACAACCTGTCAATACGATTATTTCCATTAATTACCTATTCGCTCTCCGCTCCCAATCTTGAAGTCTCCATGTTGTGAACATCACAACTGTTGAGCTCAGACTGTGTACTAGTTTTGCATATTTTGATTTATTTAATTAAGCTATGAAAATCATTCGAAACAAGAGCGGAGTGTCAAAATGCTCAATGAAAAGTACATATATGTTTCGAACGTTGGACCTATGACTGGTACAAACAATTTTTGCAAGTTTTTAAAATCAAGAGGATTAAAATTTTCGTAGATATTAATAACAAAAAATAAAATGAATTGAATATAACTAAAAGCCACTATTACGGGGACAAGGACTTTGGGATAATTGTTTTAACTTTTTGCCCTTAATGTGGAAGAGTACTATACACAACGGAAGAGATGCCAACTCACTCGTTGCAGGGTTGACCAGCATTCTTCTAAGGTGCGTTCACTTATTGCTGCGGCACTATTCGACCTGGATAGTTGTAGCTGATGTCATTTTAAGCAGATGATTTTTATGTATTTAGAGTCAAAACATGTATTAGATATCCATTCCAGTTGAAAAAATTTGCAAAAAGAAAATATATATATATTAATTAGTTTTATTTCCTATTCAGTTAAAAAAAATATTTTAATCACTCACTTCCAAAATAGAACACACACACAAATGCTAACATAAACAAACAAATAGGTATGTATAAGAATTAGTTTAAAGTATTAAGGAATGTACAAATGCTTTCCAGTTATATTTTTAAAAATTTTTTACTTGTACATTTAATATAAGTACCTAGGTATATGGTTAATAATCACAAAGCACACAACACTATTTTTTTGTTTGTAAGTGTTTCTGTTTTTGCTTCACAAAAAAAAAATCAAAACAAAAATGTATTTCCCGTCGGCTTATCTATCAACAAACAAAACAAAACCTCTCAGAAGGTTTGGATACTTAAATACTAATTGATATTTATAAACAAATCACCCAAATATGAAGAAAAGAAAACAACATAAATCAGAACAAAAAATAAACCGTCGCAGGTGTTTTATTCAATTTTATTAAATCCAAAATAATATTTAAAAATAACTATAGCAATTACACAAACTAAACTTTCCAGTTTCAATTCATTGATTACATTTTCATCATCATAGTCCAGGGTCATTTTTTTATTGTTAGACTTTCGAAACAAACCTTACATAGGTAGTTATATAGGTTTGTTTCTAATAAGGTATTTATCCCCTTTGTGTTTGTTCAAAAGAATTTCTTTTGTGGTCAAGCATCACCTTAAATCTTTTTTTTTTTTTTTTATTGGTAGGTTTACACAACTCCGTTCACATTTTCAATTTCACTTAGTTTGTATCGATTGTCAAAACGTCACGTCAACTTTGCACTTATTTGTATGTGAAAAGATAGATATTCTTAGATTCACAAGCCCGCATCCGACTAGATATATAATTGAAGAAGGTAATGCACCTACTTGACCGTCTTGGGAATATTAAAATAAAGGCGAACACGATAAAGAACTAGACGAATAAATTAGACAGAACGGCTGACAAAAAAAGTCCAAATTAATGAAACATCCTAGCAGTATGATGTCCTTTTAAGTTCTGTATGTATTACACTGCAAACCAAATTCAAAGAAGAACTGCGTGATTCAAAAACAAAAAAATATGCATTTTCTAAGATACAACGGAGAAAGAAATAATTAATATAAAATTGTTTGATTTTTTCTTTCTATTTACGGCCGAGTATATATACATATATATATATATATATATATATATATATATATATATATATATATATATATATATATATTTATAGATATATTTATTTATACACATACATTTGAAACTTGGAATGAAGAAACAACCACCAAAAATATACAGGACAGCAAGAAAACACCACTTTCTTTATTTTCAATGTGGACGACGCGACTTTTAATACAATGGTAAGGGTAGGTTCGGGCAAAGGGAACAATTCTTTCACATTCAGTAAAAAAAACACGATTTGTAAAAAACCACCCCCAAAAGGAAGGAAAGAAGACCCATCCCCTTAAACATCCACAACTACCTAGAGCCGTCGAGTGCTCTCCATTCATTAGACCGTTGTGTTTTGCAGTCCTGTTTCTATTCTCATGTCTCGTGCCAAGCAAGTCGTTGTCGTCAATGTCATCACCGTCTTCGTTGTTCTCTCATAACACAATTTCCAATGCGAACTTCTGTGCAAATGCTTTTCTCCGACAAATCCAAGTCAAAGAAACTCACATCTCACTAACACAAGAAAAGAAGCTAGATCACCTACACACAAATTAAATTCACTCACTCAAGCAAGTTCAAAGGAGCTAAAAAACACCAAAGGAGAAAAATATATATTTACAGGGTGCTATATCTTGGTTTTGAGGGAAGCTTTCGTTCTGAAGACGGAGTCCTTTACGGGTAACACATAGCATTCCACCTTTCCAGCACGTTTTTCTTGGAGTGCTAATGAAACTTTTTTTGATCAGATTTTTGTTTTCTATTTATATTTTTCATCTTCCGTTCTTATTTCTTTCTTTTGCGCCTTGAGCGAGCAAGTTTGAGTTACCCTAAAGACAAACACACAATCTCTCTCTTACGAGGGTAATAGAAAGCAGCTATGGCTTGTTTCTAACACTGCTCATTTTTCAGGACATTTGTAATAATATTCTTTATTCACTTTTGTTTTTTAACAAGAAGTTCCCCTTTTAATTTTTTTTTCTGGTCTGCTTATTTTATATAACTGTTTTCTTACTTCCATATTAGGAGCGGCAGGGGAACATACCTTACTATTTTGAAGCCAGTAGTGGACGTATATTTACAAGGAAAGGAATTGAAAAAAGACTGTTCGGTGAAAAAACAACGACCCTTTTTTTGAATGGTGGCCAGCGTGGTAGGTGGTACAGCAGTAACCATATTTTAAAAGAGAAATAGATAACAGAAGTTATTTAAAACCTCTTCACAGAGAGAAGAATATCGCTTTGAAAATGTCTTCTTATCTCACCTCAAGCTTTAGAAGTTAGATGAGTGTCATCGAAAAAGAATGAAAAGATAGGTAGGTATAGTAGTTTGGAATAGGTTGGTATATGAATTCAGGACTGACTCTTTATTTTCATTTAAAGGGCGCTAAAATTGACCCAGTTTCAAGGACAATAACAAAAAGAAGAAGGAAGTAAACTTGAAAAGAGCAGGTTCCATTGCAGTGCGACTGGAATTTATATAAAAACATACGAAGTTTTACGATTTTCTTTTGCTAAGATTCATGTAAAATGAAATCGTCTTCGACCAGTGGGATCTTCCCTGAATTTAAAAATACCTACTTGATAAGCTAAAAGACAATCGATAACTAACGCCCTACCTCTATCTACCTACCTTGTTAATGTTTATTGCGTTCAAATTCGCACTGTGTCAAGAAAAATTTGATTTATCAACTGCTGAGGCAGTTTTACATATATTTCACGAAATATGGATTGAAAGGATGATTACTAAAAATATAAAATATAAAAATATAAATAAAAAACAGAAATAGTCCATCGCAGTTTCAATGTTTTTGAAAATGTCAAAAGATAATAAGTCGATGAGATGCCGTCATATTAGAGCCTTGGCAGTTCAGTTTCATAGTTCCGCAACAGCGTACCTACTGCCCCCCAGTCTATCACAGCACATCGTCATTTGCGTCCTTAGAAGACGCTGATTTTATCCTGTTTGTTTTTTTTGTCTCATCAGGAAATAATACCACAGTACCATCATGCCTTTCTCCATTAAAACTAATGTGACTTGTTGCAAAATCAAGTTGGTTTGTGTTTGACTTTTTTTTTATGGCGAATATGAATGGCCTTCTTCATGTAGAGATTGAGAGTCGATTTGCTAGCTTCAGCAACTTAATTTGCTTTCAAAATTTGTTTTTTGCTATACAGAATTTGCAGTAGCTTTCAGGGGGCCGTTGGATTGTGCCAAATATAAAATTTTGACACAGTTACACTTTTAAGAGTGAGTTTTGGCTGAATACCAACAACTTGAAACAATGGGGCTTTCGTAAAGTGGCCAATTTTACATCTTGTCTTACTAATAATAAAAGAATATTGAATGTCATACAACCTTTTTGTTAAAATAATTCTAATAGTTATAAACAATTTGAATTGGGTGGGGTGACCTAGTCATTTAAATTGACTACCTATACCTATTGAAATTATTATCTATAATATTGTTAGGTACATAGTACATTCTTACATACATTTCCACTGTTTTCTAATTCAACACAGAATAGAACTATAGTTTTCCGGAAGTTTCTCCGTAATTAAATTTTAAATGGCTACACATCTGCGGAGGAATAGTTAATGTTTTTTTATTGAAATAACACAAATAATTGGGACATCATCTACATTAACAATATGTTCGAGTTCTTCAATATTTTTTTCGTAGAAGCCTAAAGCCCTTCTACAGTAAGATACAAAGGTCTTATAAGATTGGGAAAAATTTAAATAGACAGATTAAACATGAAAGTTACTCAAAGCGGCTTAAAATTATTCAAATTTATTTCTTCAATTTTGTATTTACTTGCTTACAATTTCAGTTTACAGGTGATAGCAATATCTTCACAGCCATTTTTTTAATGTAGGTTTGGTACGTTGTTCAATAGGTGAGTTGAGATAAGGTATTTATTAGAAAGCAATCATGTCGAATCGACTTTATTACATTTTTATATGGAAATAATAAAGTTTTTTGGTGTTTTGCTGAGCTACCAACAATTGAGAATGAAGTAGTATTGATGTTGAACTTAGCATTGTTGTCAAAAGAAAGTCCATTTGATGGTCGACCTTATATCCACATCCTATGCTCTCAGAGTATCTTTTTCCCTTCAAATCAAATTCATCCTCGAGAGCTAAGACAAGAAGTTGAAAAACATTTATTTGAACTAATGGAAATGAACGCAAGCGTATGAACAAACAAAAAAATCTCTGTAATATCACAAATCCGTAAGTTTCAAGAAAGAGCATTAATAAAAAAAAATTATAATAAATACACAGGGTGGCGCAACAGGGTGAGGAGCCCCAAGGCCTAGCGCATTTCTCACAGCCATGCCTTGTGAGGGAATGGAAGGGACCTACAATTTTCTGCCGGTTCCGAACGACTTATGAAGAAAACGCTTTTCATGGCGATGATTTCACTAACGGAGGACTTGCCAACTCCTCACGAAAGGCCGGGATTCTGTTGGGATTCGAACCACGAACCTCTGGGTTAACAGGCAGACATGCTTACCATCACACAACGGGTACCACTATATATTTACAAAAAGTGGTAACATAATTAATAGAAAGAAGCATATTCGTGGGTGAATTGGTTATCAGCAAATTAAATTGTATGCTCGTCTCAGGTTTCTACTATTTTATAATGAAATCCTGCCGATCATCTGTTTTCTCTTCGGAAGTTCGTACATTAAGATGCATTGAAAGATTTCACAAAATCAAGTGTTTTGTTGCAGTCATGATCCAGCAGTATATAATCACTACTGATTGTTAATAGTGATTACAATAGACTTCACGGTGTTGTTCATTCAAAGATTGATGTTATTAATAGCTAATGTCTAATTTTTGATTCCAATTTAGAACAGCAGTATATAAACAAAATTAAAACATGTCTTGGGAAACAAAAAAAAAATATGGGTGTGACTGGGTCGCAGGAACTTGCGATTGAGTGCTAAATGCGATATCATAATCTTAAGGCTGAGTTCAAGGTCTGATTATTCGTTCTTCATAATATATTTAGTGAAACAGGGCTGCCAACTACTCATTAATTATGAAAATTGAATAGATCACTAAAGATAATGATAAAAGTTAAAATAAATATGCCAAATGTCTTGGGCGAAAGTTAAATAATGCCATTTTTTGACGTACGCCAGGTACCGTTATTACAGGACATAGAGACCCAATTCCAACAAAGAAACTAAGTTTTTGAAATTTTCTTAGTTCATAATATTAGTTATACTAAGGTTGAAATATAGATCGTATCTTTAGGCCAAAAGGCATTAGAAATAAGTTATTGAGTAATTTAGACTACCGCCTAGGGTTAGTAAGTTAATTAAGTTATTATGTAAGATAGTTTAAAAAATATTGTTAGCAAGTAGTGATAAGAGATAAAAAATAAAAATGAAATTGAAACTGTAGACCCAATTCCAAAAATTTCTCTAGGCTGCCCCACAAACACTTTTATGGAAAATCGCGGTCAAGCGGTTGAGGCGTAATCGATATGAAGACAGACAGCAAGACGCAACGCAATAATTCGGTCGGGTTGGGCTGTTGCGCGCACACTACGCCAACTAAATAGTCTGGTTAATTGAGTTTGAAGGATATCGTGAGTCCCATTAAACTTATCTATCGGCCATATCTCTCCATGCTGATTATAAGCCGACCAAACTATCGGCCGATTGAAAGTCTGTGGTTTTGCGGGGACCCTTACAGTACCAATTATCGCTAGTAAAAATGGGGGGCACAAACTTGAATGAAAGTCGGTTTTGAAAAAAAGGTACTATGGGATATTAAACATTTTTCGACTTTCCCAGAAAAATTTCTTACATCATAAGAAAGGGAACTTGAAACTTAGCCTTGACACAAAATTATATCGAAATCGTTCTAGCCGTTTTCGTAACATTATTTTAAAGCATAGGGGTTCAGTTCAAAAATCGATAAGGCTGCCCCATTGAGCCTATCTGCAAATTTTGAAGAAATTCGGTCCAGCGGTTTAGGCTGTAGATCTATATACGGACAGGTTGAGAGAATTGCATGCCCATTTGTTTCGTATTGGGTGTCATCGTAATGTCGCATGTAACTGCTTTCTAAAAAAAATGTTCTCTCCAAAATTAAGTCGAAAATTCTCTTAGAGTTACGGCGTAGGTGTCATTTACTTGATTACTTTGCCTTCTTTTTTATCCACAAACCAAGTTGAAAAAAAAAACAGAAAAACTTTAAATTCTGGTATTTGAAAGATCATTCTATATCTATATTTGTACAAATATTTTCACCCCTTTCTCTTTTTTTTTCTAAAAACAGGTTCTGAACACTCTTCTGTGTAATGGTTTTGCTTTTGCATTCATGAGAAATGCGCCAACTAATGAGTACCAAATAAAAAAACTAAAGAACAATAGATATTTCACTTTTCTATGTGTATCAAAGTCACTCCATTCGCTATTGTCGCCAAGAAATTCAAAATCGATAAAAAAAAAACCAGTTTGAAAATAACAACCGCGGACGAAAACTCGTTTTAGAACTTGGTACACGCCAATAGGCGCAAAGCAGAAGAAAAAGAATGAGAAAGAGAGACAAAATTTGCCATCCAGTTAGACCAGTATGTTTCAGCTGAACTACACACTTCGTTTTGTGCCTGTACAAAGCAAATTTCGTAGGATTAACGCAAAATATACCGATTTTCAAAAAATTATAAAAAAAAGTTAATGACCCCAATTTAAATTTTCGAATTCGAAATCAATCATTCCTTAAAAAGAAGCTTGACATTTGGGCTTTTCGGGAAAAACCTTGTAAACTTACTTAGCTTCTCAATGAAAAAAAGTAAACAACTCAAAAATGAAACAAGAAGTTGGGGCGAATAAATAAAATGTTGGAAAAAAATTTACTGTTTAAAACTACTTCATTATAAAATATTATCAAAATCTAGACACAGCCATACATTCTGCTTAGCTTTTTGATCAATTATGTTTCAAATATATGAAGTTAAGTGTTCAAAGCAAAACTCAACCTATCAAAACAGCATCACGCTCACACAAAAGGAAAGTTTTGAAATTTTGATTAAAAAATCTTGAGATAACAATTAAACATGATATTACGATGATAGGGGATACAAAAAAATGTCTGTCTGTCCGTATATGGATCCACAACCTGAATCGCTGGAACGATTTTCTTAAAAAAATAATAATACTTAAATTTATAAGCAGTTGGGGTCTATGGGGCACGCTTCAGAAGAGTTTTTGGAATTGAGTCTCTAGGTCTTGAAATAATGGTACCTGTGAAAAAACCGATTTGATTATACATTCTTATTCAACAATTCCAATTAAATTTTGTGCACAGCAAAAATTTTACATTGTTCTTCTTGTGAAGTTTAAAGTCTTTTATAGGAAGTCTAAAAACAGTTCCTCCCATATCGTACCGTTTCTTTGAAAACGAGCTTTCTCGTTTTAATGGCTGACACGATTTTTGAATTTAAGAAGTCCTACATAAGTTGCTGAAGAATGATTGCATATCAAAACTTAAGTTTTAGAAATTTTTTTAGATTCTTAACCGGTTAGCTAGTCCAGTTTGATCGAGTTTTTAGCGCATATATGTATAAGCAGCTGCAAAAGAAAGGCGTCCTTAGATTTTCGCTTGAAAACTTTCGAACATTTAATTATAATTTTTTCAATGATTTGGGTGATATAATTCAATTTTCATAATGAACGCGAGTTGGTAGCCCTGTTACAAGAAATACATTAAAATCAAATACTATATTATTTATTATTATCTTTTTATTATTAACATTTTAATATTTATCATTTATTATTTATTATTTATTATTTATTATTTATCATTTATTATTTATTATTTATTATTTATTATTTATTATTTATTATTTATTATTTATTATTTATTATTTATTATTTATTATTTATTATTTATTATTTATTATTTATTATTTATTATTTATTATTTATTATTTATTATTTATTATTTATTATTTATTATTTATTATTTATTATTTATTATTTATTATTTATTATTTATTATTTATTATTTATTATTTATTATTTATTATTTATTATTTATTATTTATTATTTATTATTTATTATTTATTATTTATTATATATTATTTATTATTTATTATTTATTATTTATTATTTATTATTTATTATTTATTTTTTATTATTTATTATTAATTATTTATTATTTATTATTTATTATTTATTATTTATTATCTTTTATTTATTATTTATTATTTATTATTTATTATTTATTATTTATTATTTATTTTTTATTATTTATTATTTATTATTTATTTTTTATTATTTATTATTTATTATTTATTATTTATTATTTATTATTTATTATTTATTATTATTTATTTATTATTTATTATTTATTATTTATTATTTATTATTTATTATTTATTATTTATTATTTATTATTTATTATTTATTATTTATTATTTATTATTTATTATTTATTATTTATTATTTATTATTTATTATTTATTATTTATTATTTATTATTTATTATTCATTATTTATTATTTATTATTTATTATTTATTATTTATTATTTATTATTTATTATTTATTATTTATTATTTATTATTTATTATTTATTATTTATTATTGACTATTTATTATTTACTATTTATTATTTATTATTTATTATTTATTATTTATTATTTATTATTTATTATTTATTATTTATTATTTATTATTTATTATTTATTATTTATTATTTATTATTTATTATTTATTATTTATTATTTATTATTTATTATTTATTATTTATTATTTATTATTTATTATTTATTATTTATTATTTATTATTTATTATTTATTATTTATTAATTATTATTTATTATTTATTATTTATTATTTACTATTTATTATTTATTATTTATTATTTATTATTTATTTTTTAATATTTATTATTTATTATTTGTTATTAATTATTTATTATTTATTCTTTATTATTTATTATTTATTATTTATTATTTACTATGTATTATTTATTATTTATTATTTATTATTTATTATTTATTATTTATTATTTATTATTTATTATTTATTATTTATTATTTATTATTTATTATTTATTATTTATTATTTATTATTTATTATTTATTATTTATTATTTATTATTTATTATTTATTATTTATTATTTATTATTTATTATTTATTATTTATTATTTATTATTTATTATTTATTATTTATTATTTATTATTTATTATTTATTATTTATTATTTATTATTTATTATTTATTATTTATTATTTATTATTTATTATTTATTATTTATTATTTATTATTTATTATTTATTATTTATTATTTATTATTTATTATCTATTATGTATTATTTATTATTTATTATTTGTTATTTATTATTTATTATTTATTATTTATTATTTATTATGTATTATTTATTATTTATTATTTATTATTTATTATTTATTATTTATTATTTATTATTTATTATTTATTATTTATTATTTATTATTTATTATTTATTATTTATTATTTATTATTTATTATTTATTATTTATTATTTATTATTTATTATTTATTATTTATTATTTATTATTTATTATTTATTATTTATTATTTATTATTTATTATTTATTATTTATTATTTATTATTTATTATTTATTATTTATTATTTATTATGTATTATTTATTATTTATTATTTTATATTTATTATTTTTTATTTATTTTTTATTGTTTATTATTTATTATTTATTATTTATTATTTATTATTTGTTATTTATTATTTATTATTTATTATTTTCTATTTATTATTTATTATTTATTATTTATTTATTTATTATTTTTTATTTATTACTTATTATTATTTATTACCTACTATTTATTATTTATTATTTATTTTTTTATTATTTATTATTTATTATTTATTATTTATTATTTATTATTTATTATTTATTATTTATTATTTATTACTTATTATTTATTATTTATTATTTATTATTTATTATTTATTATTTATTATTTATTATTTATTATTTATTATTTATTATTTATTATTTATTTATTTATTATTTATTATTTATTATTTATTATTTATTATTTATTATTTATTATTTATTATTTATTATTTATTATTTATTATTTATTATTTATTATTTATTATTTATTATTTATTATTTATTATTTATTATTTATTATTTATTATTTATTATTTATTATTTATTATTTATTATTTATTATTTATTATTTATTATTTATTATTTATTATTTATTATTTATTATTTATTATTTATTATTTATTATTTATTATTTATTATTTATTATTTATTATTTATTATTTATTATTTATTATTTATTATTTATTATTTATTATTTATTATTTATTATTTATTATTTATTATTTATTATTTATTATTTATTATTTATTATTTATTATTTATTATTTATTATTTATTATTTATTATTTATTATTTATTATTTATTATCTATTATGTATTATTTATTATTTATTATTTGTTATTTATTATTTATTATTTATTATTTATTATTTATTATGTATTATTTATTATTTATTATTTATTATTTATTATTTATTATTTATTATTTATTATTTATTATTTATTATTTATTATTTATTATTTATTATTTATTATTTATTATTTATTATTTATTATTTATTATTTATTATTTATTATTTATTATTTATTATTTATTATTTATTATTTATTATTTATTATTTATTATTTATTATTTATTATTTATTATTTATTATTTATTATTTATTATTTATTATTTATTATTTATTATTTATTATTTATTATTTATTATTTATTATTTATTATTTATTATTTATTATTTATTATTTATTATTTATTATTTATTATTTATTATTTATTATTTATTATTTATTATTTATTATTTATTATGTATTATTTATTATTTATTATTTTATATTTATTATTTTTTATTTATTTTTTATTGTTTATTATTTATTATTTATTATTTATTATTTATTATTTATTATTTGTTATTTATTATTTATTATTTATTATTTATTATTTTCTATTTATTATTTATTATTTATTATTTATTTATTTATTATTTTTTATTTATTACTTATTATTATTTATTACCTACTATTTATTATTTATTATTTATTTTTTTATTATTTATTATTTATTATTTATTATTTATTATTTATTATTTATTATTTATTATTTATTGTTTATTATTTATTATTTATTACTTATTATTTATTATTTATTATTTATTATTTATTATTTATTATTTATTATTTATTATTTATTATTTATTATTTATTATTTATTATTTATTATTTATTTATTTATTATTTATTATTTATTATTTATTATTTATTATTTATTATTTATTATTTATTATTTATTATTTATTATTTATTATTTATTATTTATTATTTATTATTTATTATTTATTATTTATTATTTATTATTTATTATTTATTATTTATTATTTATTATTTATTATTTATTATTTATTATTTATTATTTATTATTTATTATTTATTATTTATTATTTATTATTTATTATTTATTATTTATTATTTATTATTTATTATTTATTATTTATTATTTATTATTTATTATTTATTATTTATTATTTATTATTTATTATTTATTATTTATTATTTATTATTTATTTTTTATTATTCATTATTTATTATTTATTATTTATTATTTATTATTTATTATTTATTATTTATTATTTATTATTTATTATTTATTATTTATTATTAATTATTTATTATTTATTATTTATTATTTATGATGAGCGATAAGTAAAAGATGATGTTTTCTATTCAGTGGTTTATTAGAGACTAAAATGTTCATTGGTATAAATGTGAATACATAACATATGTGTTATACAAATAGTAAGGATGAGCGTTGATAAAGGAATAGGAAATAAAGATCAAGCAAACATAATTCATTATTTAGGCAAATTCACAATAAGTATTTAACACTTTCCCTCAACGCGAAAACTTTACTCAATAAATGTTGGTTGTTATATTTCATAATTTAAAAAAAATTCATTTGTTTAGTTTTAACAAAAAAGTATTCGATATGTTAATTTCAATTTCAAAATATAGCAAACGCTCTTTTTTATAATGTTAGTCCTAAAAGCTTGCAAAACTTTTGATGCTTTGATTTTTGTAAATTTTTCGTTAATATATCCGCCAACATTTCATCAGTGGGCGAATAACTAATTTTTATATCACCTCTACTGTAGACTTCTCTGATATGGTGGTATTTGATATCAATGTGTTTACTACGCGGGTGATGTACTGGGTTTTTAACCAGCTGCTGCGCACCCAAGTTATCTCCATGAATAGTAATGTAAGATGAAGCAAACTCAGAACCACACAGCTCCGTAACCAGTCTTTTTAAATACACCGCTTCTTTTGCTGATGCCGAAAGAGCCATGTATTCCGCCTCCGTGCTGCTCAATGCCACCGTTGATTGTTTCTTGGATTCCCAAGATATGGCAGCACCACCTAGCATAAATGCGAATCCAGTGTATGACTTCCTATCCGCAACGTCACCACCCCAGTCAGCATCAACAAAACCTTCTAATTGTTTACCTGTGGAGAAGTAACGCAATTTATATTTAACCGTGGAGTTTAAGTACCTCAACAAGTGCTTGACAGCGGTAAGATGCTCTTCATGAGGCTCCATATTAAAACGTGCTAGCTTGTTGACTGAATGGATGATGTCTGGTCTAGTCGATATTGCGAGATAAGTTAACGAACCAATTGAAGATTGGTATTGTTGTCGATTAGCTCGTTTACAGTTCTCGTCCTTACACCCAAACTGTTGACCAGCTTCCAACGGCGTTTGATTTTGTCGGCAATCAACCATGCCAGTTTCTCGAAGTAGTTTCCAAATAAGTTGACTTTGGCATATCGAAATTGGACCTGTTAATCCTTCACGCGTTATCTCGAATCCGAGAAAATGATGTAGAACGCCATTGTCAACGACTTTAAATTCATTTTTTATTTGGTTTTTCATTTCATTGATTGAACTTTCACTTAAGCCAAAATCAGGTCATCAACATAAACAGCAATGATCTTGAAGTCACCTTCTCTGTCGGCAACATAGACACATGATTCGCTATTGCACTGTTGAAAACCAAGTATCTTGAGAACCGTATCCAGCTTCTCGTTCCATGCTCTTCCCGATTGCTTTAAACCGTATAAAGCCTTACGCAACTTTAACACACTTCGAGGATTATTTTCATCGGTGAAAAACTCCGGTTGTTCCATGAACACATTTTCCTGAAGATCCCCGTTCAAGTATGCCGATGAAACATCCATCTGGTGCAGAATAAGTTTTTTCTCTACAGCTATAGCTAAGATCAGTCTGATCGTAGAATATCTCACGACAGGGGAAAAGGTCTCTGTATAGTCTATCCCGAATCTCTGGGAGAAACCTTTTGCAACCAATCTGGCCTTATATCGTTGCAACTTACCATTTTCGTCCTTTTTTAGGGTAAATACCCATCTACAACCTATGGCTTTCTCTCCTTTAGGAAGCTCTACCAAGTCCCATGTATTATTGGATAATAAACACTGGTATTCTTCATTAACAGCTGTTTTCCACATTTCAGATTCGGGAAGTGTCAAAGCCTCTGCCATAGTTTGTGGGATTGTAGGTGTGTGTGCTGTGTTCAGGCTATTCAAAACATTATATTCTTTTCTAGGCCTTCCTGGCCTCCCAGTTCGAATTATTTTTGGACGTCCTCTGCCTAACTTTGGAGTATTATTTCCTTCTTCCTCACTGCTTGTCTGCGATCTTTTTCGCTTTGAACATCGCTGAGGTTTTGGAAGAGACTTTCCCTGCGTTTGATCGTCATGCGCCTGTTCACATATTTCACCTGCCTCACTCGAATTTGAGAGTTTTTTTTCTGGTTCAATTTCCTGATCAAATTTCTTCATCATCTGTCCCTCAGTCTCTATATCCACCTGTTTCTCGGGTTCAACCTCGTCCAGTTCCAACAACTGAAACTTACTCACGTCCGAATCGTTTTTTACATCCCCTTCAATGAATGAAACGTCTCGTCTCTCAATTACCTTTCTGTTGAACTTGTCGAAAAATCTATATGCCTTAGATGTAGCCGAATATCTTACCATGATAAGCTCCTCCCCTTTAGGTTGAAATTTAGAAAGCGACTTTGATTTGTTAAGTGCTACGGCTGTGCAACCAAAAACCCTTAGATGCGAAACATCTGGTTTTTTTACGACTCCAAACTTCTTGTGGTGTTACATTTCCTAGAGCTTTTGTAGGACATCTATTCCTTAAGTACACTGCTGTGTTGACCGCTTCGCCCCATAAACTTTCATCAAGTTCGGACTGCAATATCATGCACCTCGCCATCTCGACAATAGTCCTGTTGGCCCTCTCTGCAACTCCATTTTGTTGTGGGGTGTAAGCTACAGAATGTTGACGCGATATACCACAATCTTCGAGAAAATTTTTAAAAGCGTTGCTGCAGTACTCGGACCCGTTGTCACTGCGTATAGTTTTTATAAATTTCCCCGTCTCACGCTCAACCAATGCCTTAAATTTTTTGAAAACTTCAAAAACTTGATCCTTTGTCTTAAGAAAGTAGACGAAAATCTTTCGCGATTTATCGTCAATAAATGTTACGAAGTATCTAGCACCTCCTAAGGACACTTTCCTCATAGGTCCACAAACATCAGTATGGACGAGCTCCAATACATCATGGGATCTTGTTGACGACTCATATGGAAAAGTCTTTGTGCAAATTTTTCCTAGCATGCAGATTTTGCATTGAAAGCTTTCCGGCATTGTTCCTAACGGGAACCCACTGACCATCTTATTCGTATACACTTTGTTTAGACTTTTTGCATTGAGATGCCCATATCTACAATGCCATTTTTCATAATTACTTCCGCATGCATACAAAGTTTCATCACGATGACATTGAAAAACGAACAAATCATTATTGAGTTTGGCATTTAAAATTATCTTGCCTTTCTGTTTTATAAATGCAAAATTCTTCGAAAACTCAACTAAACAACCACTTTCTAAGGCTTTGCTGACGGACACAAAATTCGCCTTTAAATTTGGAACGAACAGAACATTTTGCAGCCTGAGCTCACATAATTCCGTAATAAGAATAACCGTACCGATACCGGTTGCTGTAATGTAGTTGTCACCTGCAAGTTTTATTTCCTCTCTACACTCACGCATAGTGGTAAATACTGATCGATTACAGCTCATGTGTGAAGTCGCACCGCTATCTATGCACCAAGAGTTGGGGCCAAGTACATTGCTGTGGGAGGCAGAAAGCATAGAAAATGAAGCAACGGGCTTATTGCTTTGACGCTTCTTTGGCTCTGGACAATTAACGGAAAAATGTCCCCTCTTACCACAATTGTAGCACTTTCCTATGAACTTCTTCTTATTAGAAAATTTTGAACTGTTACGTATGGCATAAGCTTGTTCATCGAAGACCACCTCATCTCTTCCACCCCCTTCACCTTTTTCTAATCGTCGATCTCCCTCTTCTAGCAGTTTTACCTTTAGACTACTCATAGTTGGCAACTCATCTCGTGATTCTATTGCCACGACAAAATTATCCATAGACTTTGGAAGACTCGATAGCAGAACAATCACCATCAATTCGTCGTTAATCGAAAAATCAATCTCTTTGAGCTTCTCGATAACACTTGAAAAACGATTTAAATATTCAGCCATGCTTTCTTTTTCTCCTAATCTCATGTGCAACAACTGCTTGAACAACGAAATTTTCTTAGCTGGTCCACGTGGTTGGTGAACTTCTTTTAAACTGTCCCATGCCGATTTCGATGAAGCACAATTTTTAATGTGATTAACCTGAGAAGATTTTACATTTAAAATTATAGACGCCAGTGCTTTACCATCTTTTGTTTCCCAATCTAAAATTTGCTCAGCATTCAGATTCTCATGTTTGACTGTGCTTCCATTGACATACGACCACAAGCCAGAGATAATGAGCACACTCTTCATTTGAATTGCCCATCCATCATAGTTTTGGTCCTCTAACTTGTCTATTTGATAAATAGCAGACGAACTCATATTAATTTTATCAAACTACCTCTATATGAACTTTACTCATAAAAAAAGAAACACCGTTTACTTATTCGACTTTACTGTAAGCGAACTACCTGGGCCCATAACCTGATGAGCGATAAGTAAAAGATGATGTTTTCTATTCAGTGGTTTATTAGAGACTAAAATGTTCATTGGTATAAATGTGAATACATAACATATGTGTTATACAAATAGTAAGGATGAGCGTTGATAAAGGAATAGGAAATAAAGATCAAGCAAACATAATTCATTATTTAGGCAAATTCACAATAAGTATTTAACAATTTATTATTTATTATTTATTATTTATTATTTATTATTTATTATTGACTATTTATTATTTATTATTTATTATTTATTATTTATTATTTATTATTTATTAATTATTATATATTATTTATTATTTATTATTTATTATTTATTATTTATTATTTATTATTTATTATTTATTATTTATTATTTATTAATTATTAT
Source organism: Melanostoma mellinum (assembly GCA_914767635.1). Taxonomy (NCBI): domain Eukaryota; kingdom Metazoa; phylum Arthropoda; class Insecta; order Diptera; family Syrphidae; genus Melanostoma; species Melanostoma mellinum. The sequence continues at coordinate 4,057,136 of OU612061.1, read as the reverse complement.
TTATTAATTATTATTTATTATTTATTATTTATTATTTATTATTTATTATTTATTATTTATTATTTATTATTTATTATTTATTATTTATTATTTATTATTTATTATTTAGTATTTATTATTTATTATTTATTATATATTATTTATTATTTATTATTTATTATTTATTATTTATTATTTATTATTTATTATTTATTATTTATTATTTATTATTTATTATTTATTATTTATTATTTATTATTTATTATTTATTATTTATTATTTATTATTTATTATTTATTATTTATTATTTATTATTTATTATTTATTATTTATTATTTATTATTTATTAATTATTATATATTATTTATTATTTATTATTTATTATTTATTATTTATTATTTATTATTTATTATTTATTATTTATTAATTATTATCTATTAATTATTATTTATTATTTATTATTTATTATTTATTATTTATTATTTATTATTTATTATTTATTATTTATTATTTATTATTTATTATTTATTATTTAGTATTTATTATTTATTATTTATTATATATTATTTATTATTTATTATTTATTATTTATTATTTATTATTTATTATTAATCATTTATTATTTATTATTTATTATTTATTATTTATTATTTATTATTTATTATTTATTATTTATTATTTATTATTTATTATTTATTATTTATTATTTATTATTTATTATTTATTATTTATTATTTATTATTTATTATTTATTATTTATTATTTATTATTTATTATTTATTATTTATTATTTATTATTTATTATTTATTATTTATTATTTATTATTTATTATTTATTATTTATTATTTATTATTTATTATTTATTATTTATTATTTATTATTTATTATTTATTATTTATTATTTATTATTTATTATTTATTATTTATTATTTATTATTTATTATTTATCATTTATTATTTATTATTTATTATTTATTATTTATTATTTATTATTTATTATTTATTATTTATTATTTATTATTTATTATTTATTATTTATTATTTATTATTTATTATGTACTATTTATTATTTATTATTTTATATTTATTTTTTTTTATTTATTATTTTTTATTTACTATTTATTATTTATTATTTATTATTTATTATTTATTATTTATTATTTATTATTTATTATTTATTATTTTCTATTTATTATTTATTATTTATTTATTTATTAGTTTTTATTTATTACTTATTATTATTTATTATTTACTATTTATTATTTATTATTTATTATTTATTATTTATTATTTATTATTTATTATTTATTATTTATTATTTATTATTTATTATTTATTATCTATTATTTATTATTTATTAGTTATTATTTATTATTTATTATTTATTATTTATTATTTATTATTTATTATTTATTATTTATTATTTATTATTTATTTATTACTTATTATTTATTATTTATTATTTATTATTTATTATTTATTATTTATTATTTATTATTTATTATTTATTATTTATTATTTATTATTTATTATTTATTATTAATTATTTATTATTTATTATTTATTATCTATTATTTATTATTTATTATTTATTATTTATTATTTATTATTTATTATTTATTATTTATTATTTTTTATTTATAGTTTATTATTTATTATTTATTATTTAGTATTTATTATTTTATTATTTATTATTTATTATTCATTATTTATTATTTATTATTTATTATTTATTATTTATTATTTATTATTTATTATTTATTATTTATTATTTAATATTTATTATTTATTATTTATTATTTATTATTTATTATTTATTATTTATTATTTATTATTTATTATTTATTATTTATTATTTATTATTTATTATTTATTATTTATTATTTATTATTTATTATTTATTATTTATTATTTATTATTTATTATTTATTATTTATTATTTATTATTTATTATTTATTATTTATTATTTATTATTTATTGTTTATTATTAAACATAAATAGGGTGGCGCAACAGAGCGAGGAGCCCCTGGGCCTAGCGCATTTCGCACAACCTTGCCTTGTGAGGGAATGGAGGGGACCTACAATTTTTCGCCGGTTCCGAACGGCTAATTGAGAATGCACTTTTCATGGCATTTATTATTTATTATTATTTTTTTTTATTTATTATTTATTATTTATTATTTATTATTTATTATTTATTATTTATTATTTATTATTTATTATTTATTATTTATTATTTATTATTTATTGTTTATTATTTATTATTTATTATTTATTATTTATTATTTATCATTTATTATAGATTATTCATTATTTATTATTAATTACTTATTATTTATTATTTATTACTTATTATTTATTAGTTATTATTTATTATTTATTATTTATTATTTATTATTCATTATTTATTTTTTATTATTTTTTATTTATTATTTATTATTTATTATTTATTATTTATTATTAATTATTAATTATTTATTATTTATTATTTATTATTTATTAATTATTATTTATTATTTATTATTTATTATTTATTATTTATTATTTATTATTTATTATTTATTATTTATTATTTATTATTTATTATTTATTATTTATTATCTATTATTTATTATTTATTATTTATTATTTATTATTTATTATTTATTATTTATTATTTATTATTTATTATTTATTATTTATTATTTATTATTTATTATTTATTATTTATTATTTATTATTTATTATTTATTATTTATTATTTATTATTTATTATTTATTATTTATTATTTATTATTTATTATTTATTATTTATTATTTATTTTTTATTATTTATTATTTATTATTTATTATTTATTATTTGTTATTTATTATTTATTATTTATTATTTATTATTTATTATTTATTATTTATTATTTATTATTTATTATTTATTATTTATTATTTATTATTTATTATTTATTATTTATTATTTATTATTTATTAATTATTATTTATTATTTATTATTTATTATTTATTATTTATTATTTATTATTAATTTCTAATTATTTATTATTTATTATTTATTATTTATTATTTATTATTTATTATTTATTATTTATTATTTATTATTTATTATTTATTATTTATTATTTATTATTTATTATTTATTATTTATTATTTATTATTTATTATTTATTATTTATTATTTATTATTTATTATTTATTATTTATTATTTATTATTTATTTATTATTATTTATTATTTATTATTTATTATTTATTATTTATTATTTATTATTTATTATTTATTATTTATTATTTACTATTTATTATTCATTATTTATTATTTATTATTTATAGTTTATTATTTATTATTTATTATTTATTATTTATTATTTATTATTTATTATTTATTATTTATTATTTATTATTTATTATTTATTATTTATTATTTATTATTTATTATTTATTATTTATTATTTATTATTTATTATTTATTATTTATTATTTATTATTTATTATTTATTATTTATTATTTATTATTTATTATTTATTATTTATTATTTATTTATTTTGTATTATTTATTATTTATTATTTATTATTTATTATTTATTATTTATTATTTATTATTTATTTTTTAGTATTTATTATTTAATATTTATTATTTATTATTTATTATTTATTATTTGTTATTTACTATTTATTATTTATTATTTATTATTTTCTATTTATTATTTATTATTTATTATTTATGGTTTATTATTTATTATTTATTATTTATTATTTATTATTTATTATTTATTATTTATTATTTATTATTTATTATTTATTATTTATTATTTATTATTTATTAATTATTATTTATTATTTATTATTTATTATTATTATTTATTATTTATTATTTATTATTATTATTTATTATTTATTATTTATTATTTATTATTTATTATTTATTATTTATTATTTATTATTTATTATTTATTATTTATTATTTATTATTTATTATTTATTATTTATTATTTATTATTTATTATTTATTATTTATTATTTATTATTTATTATTTATTATTTATTATTTATTATTTATTATTTATTATTTATTATTTATTATTTATTATTTATTATTTATTATTTATTATTTATTATTTATTATTTATTATTTATTATTTATTATTTATTATTTATTATTTATTATTTATTATTTATTATTTATTATTTATTATTTATTATTTATTATTTATTATTTATTATTTATTATTTATTATTTATTATTTATTATTTATTATTTATTATTTATTATTTATTATTTATTATTTATTATTTATTATTTATTATTTTTATTTATTTTTTATTATTTATTATTTATTATTTATTTATTATTTATTATTTATTATTTATTATTTTTTATTTATTATTTATTATTAATTTTTTTATTTTTATTATTATTATTTATTATTTATTATTTATTATTTATTATTTATATTTATTATTTATTATTTATATTTATTATTTATTATTTATTATTTATTATTTATTTAGACTTATTATTTTTATTTATTATTTATTTTTTATTATTAATTTTTTATTATTTATTATTTATAAGTTATTATTTATAAGTTATTATTTATTATTTATTATTTATTATTTATTATTTATTATTTATTATTTATTATTTATTATTTATTATTTATTTATGACTTATTATTTTTTATTTATTATTTATTTTTTATTATTAATTTTTTATTATTTATTATTTATAAGTTATTATTTATAAGTTATTATTTAGTATTTATTATTTATTATTTATTATTTATTATTTATTATTTATTATTTATTATTTATTATTTATTATTTATTATTTATTATTTTTTATTTATTATTCATTATTCATTATTTATTATTTATTACTTATTATTTATTATTTATTATTTATTATTTATTATTTATTATTTATAATTTATTATTTATTATTTATTATCTATTATTTATTATTTATTATTTATTATTTATTATTTATTATTTATTATTTATTATTTATTATTTATTATTTATTATTTATTATTTATATTTATTATTATTATTTATTATTTATTATTTATTATTTATTATTTATTATTTATTATTTATTATTTATTATTTATTATTTATTATTTATTATTTATTATTTATTATTTATTATTTATTATTTATTATTTATTATCTATTATTTATTATTTATTATTTATTATTCATTATCTATTATTTATTATTTATTATTTATTATTTATTATTTATTATTTATTATTTATTATTTATTATTTATTATTTATTATTTATTATTTATTATTTATTATTTATTATTTATTATTTATTATTTATTATTTATTATTTATTATTTATTATTTATTATTTATAATTTATTATTTATTATTTATTATTTATTATTTAATATTTATTATTTATTATTTATTATTTATTATTTATTATTTATTTATTATTTTATTATTTATTATTTATTATTTATTATTTATTATTTATTATTTATTATTTATTATTTATTATTTATTATTTATTATTTATTATTTATTATTTATTATTTATTATTTATTATTTATTATTTATTATTTATTATTTATTATTATTATTAATTATTTATTATTTATTATTTATTATTTATTATTTATTATTTATTATTTATTAATTTTTTATTTATTATTTATTATTTATTATTTATTATTTATTATTTATTATTTATTATTTATTATTATTATTATTTATTATTTATTATTTATAATTTATAATTTATTATTTATTATTTATTATTTTATTATTTATTATTTATTATTTATTATTTATTATTTATTATTTATTATTTATTACTTATTACTTATTATTTATTAATTTTTATTTATTATTTATTATTTATTATTTAATATTTATTATTTATTATTTATTATTTATAATTTATAATTTATAATTTATAATTTATTATTTATTATTTATTATTTATTATTTATTATTTATTATTAATTATTTATTATTTATTATTTACTATTTATTATTCATTATTTATTATTTATTATTTATTATTTATTATTTAATATTTATTATTTATTATTTATTATTTATTATTTATTATTTATTATTTATTATTTATTATTTATTATTTATTATTTATTATTTATTATTTATTATTTATTATTTATTATTTTATTATTTATTATTTATTATTTATTATTTATTATTTATTATTTATTATTTATTATTTATTATTTATTATTTATTATTTATTATTTATTATTTATTATTTATTATTTATTATTTATTATTTATTATTTATTATTTATTATTTATTATTTATTATTTATTATTTATTATTAATATTTATTATTTACTATTTATTATTTATTATTTATTATTTATTATTTATTATTTATTATTTATTATTTATTATTCATTATTTATTATTTATTATTTATTATTTATTATTATTTATTATTTATTATTTATTATTTATTATTTATTATTTATTTATTACTTTATTATTTACTATTTATTATTTATTATTTATTATTTATTATTTATTATTTATTATTTACTATTTATTATTTATTATTTATTATTTATTATTTATTATTTATTATTTATTATTTATTATTTATTATTTATTATTTATTATTTATTATTTATTATTTATTATTTATTATTTATTATTTATTATTTATTATTTATTATTTATTATTCATTATTTATTATTTATTATTTATTATTTATTATTTATTATTTATTATTTATTATTTATTATTTATTATTTATTATTTATTTATTAATTATTTATTATTTATTATTTATTATTTATGATGAGCGATAAGTAAAAGATGATGTTTTCTATTCAGTGGTTTATTAGAGACTAAAATGTTCATTGGTATAAATGTGAATACATAACATATGTGTTATACAAATAGTAAGGATGAGCGTTGATAAAGGAATAGGAAATAAAGATCAAGCAAACATAATTCATTATTTAGGCAAATTCACAATAAGTATTTAACAATTTATTATTTATTATTTATTCAAACATAATTCATTATTTAGGCAAATTCACAATAAGTATTTAACAATTTATTATTTATTATTTATT
>OU612061.1:3882067-4049573 GCA_914767635.1 Melanostoma mellinum | reverse complement strand
ATTTATTATTTATTATTTATTATTTATTATTTATTATTTATTATTTATTATTTATTTTTTATTATTTATTATTTATTATTTATTATTTATTATTTATTATTTTTTATTTATTATTTGTTATTTTCTATTTATTATTTATTATTTATTATTTTTTATTTATTATTTATTATTTATTATTTATTATTTATTATTTATTATTTATTATTTATTATTTATTATTTATTATTTATTATTTATTATTTATTATTTATTATTTATTATTTATTATTTATTATTTATTATTTATTATTTATTATTTATTATTTATTATTTATTATTTATTATTTATTATTTATTATTTATTATTTATTATTTATTATTTATTATTTATTATTTATTATTTATTATTTACTATTTATTATTTATTATTTATTATTTTTATTTATTATTTATTATTTATTATTTATAATTTATTATATATTATTTATTATTTATTATTTATTTTTTATTATTTATTATTTATTATTTATTATTTATTATCTATTATTTATTATTTATTATTTATTATTTATTATTTATTATTTATTATTTATTATTTATTATTTATTTTTTTTATTTATTATTTATTATTTATTTTTTATTATTTATTATTTATTATTTATTATTATTTATTTATTATTTATTATTTATTATTTATTATTTATTATTTATTATTTATTATTTATTATTTATTATTTATTATTTATTATTTATTATTTATTATTTATTATTTATTATTTATTATTTATTATTTATTATTTATTATTTATTATTTATTATTTATTATTTATTATTTATTATTTATTATTTATTATTTATTATTTATTATTTATTATTTATTATTTATTATTTATTATTTATTATTTATTATTTATTATTTATTATTTATTATTTATTATTTTTTATTTATTATTGATTATTCATTATTTATTACTTATTACTTATTATTTATTATTTATTATTTGTTATTTATTATTTATTATTTATTATTTATTATTTATTATTTATTATTTATTATTTATTATTTATTATTTATTATTTATTATTTATTATTTATTATTTATTATTTATTATTTATTATTTATTATTTATTATTTATTATTTATTATTTATTATTTATTATTTATTATTTATTATTTATTATTTATTATTTATTATTTATTATTTATTATTTATTATTTATTATTTATTATTTATTATTTATTATTTATTATTTATTATTTATTATTTATTATTTATTATTTATTATTTATTTTTTATTATTTATTATTTATAATTATTTATTTATTATTTATTATTTATAATTTATTATTTATTATTTATTATTTATTAATTATTATTTATTATTTATTATTTATTATTTATTATTTAGTATTTATTATTTATTATTTATTTTTTATTATTTATTATTTATTATTTATTATTTATTATTATTATTTATTATTTATTATTTATTATTTATTATTTATTATTTATTATTTATTATTTATTATTTATTATTTATTATTTATTATTTATAATTTATTACTTATTATTTATTATTTATAATTTATTATTTATTATTTATTATTTATTATTTATTATTTATTATTTATTATTTATTATTTATTATTTATTATTTATTATTTATTATTTATTATTTATTATTTATTATTTATTATTTATTATTTATTATTTATTATTTATTCTTTATTATTTATTATTTATTATTTATTATTTATTATTTATTATTTATTATTTATTATTTATTATATATTATTTATTATTGATTATTTATTGTTTATTATTTATTATTTATTATTTATTATTTATTATTTATTATTTATTATTTATTATTTATTATTTATTATTTATTATTTATTATTTATTATTTATTATTTATTATTTATTATTTATTATTTATTATTTATTATTCATTATTTATTATTTATTATTTATAATTTATTATTTATTATTTATTATTTATTATTTATTATTTATTATTTATTTTTTATTATTTATTTTTTATTATTTATTATTTATTATTTATTATTTATTATTTATTATTTATTATTTATTATTTATTATTTATTATTTATTATTTATTTTTTATTATTTATTATTTATTATTTATTATTTATTATTTATTATTTATTATTTATTATTTATTATTTATTATTTATTATTTATTATTTATTATTTATTATTTATTATTTATTATTTATTATTTATTATTTATTTTTTATTATTTATTATTTATTATTTATTATTTATTATTTTGTATTTATTATTTATTTATGATTTATTATTTTTTATTTATTATTTATTTTTTATTATTAATTTTTTATTATTTATTATTTATTAGTTATTATTTATTATTTATTATTTATTATTTATTATTTATTATTTATTATTTATTATTTATTATTTATTATTTATTATTTATTATTTATTATTTATTATTTATTATTTATTATTTATTATTTATTATTTATTATTTATTATTTATTATTTATTATTTATTATTTATTATTTATTATTTATTATTTATTATTTATTATTTATTATTTATTATTTATTATTTATTATTTATTATTTATTATTTATTATTTATTATTTATTATTTATTATTTATTATTTTTTATTTATTATTCATTATTCATTATTTATTACTTATTACTTATTATTTATTATTTATTATTTATTATTTATTATTTATTATTTATTATTTATTATTTATTATTTATAATTTATAATTTATTATTTATTATTTATTATTTATTATTTATTATTTATAATTATTTATTTATTATTTATTATTTATAATTTATTATTTATTATTTATTATTTATTAATTATTATTTATTATTTATTATTTATTATTTATTATTTAGTATTTATTATTTATTATTTATTATTTATTATTTATTATTTATTATTTATTATTTATTATTTATTATTTATTATTTATTATTTATTATTTATTATTATTATTTATTATTTATTATTTATTATTTATTATTTATTATTTATTATTTATTATTTATTATTTATAATTTATTACTTATTATTTATTATTTATAATTTATTATTTATTATTTATTATTTATTATTTATTATTTATTATTTATTATTTATTATTTATTATTTATTATTTATTATTTATTATTTATTATTTATTATTTATTATTTATTATTTATTATTTATTATTTATTATATATTATTTATTATTGATTATTTATTGTTTATTATTTATTATTTATTATTTATTATTTATTATTTATTATTTATTATTTATTATTTATTATTTATTATTTATTATTTATAATTTATTAATTATTTATTTTTTATTATTTATTATTTATTATTTATTATTTATTATTTATTATTTATTATTTATTATTTATTATTTATTATTTATTATTTATTATTTATTATTTATTATTTATTATTTATTATTTATTATTTATTATTTATTATTTATTATTTATTATTTATTATTTATTATTTATTATTTATTATTTATTATTTATTATTTATTATTTATTATTTATTATTTATTATTTATTATTTATTATTTATTATTTATTATTTATTATTTATTATTTACTATTTATTTTTTATTATATATTATTTATTATTTATTATTTATTATTTTTTATTTATTATTTGTTATTTACTATTTATTATTTATTATTTATTATTTTTTATTTATTATTTATTATTTATTATTTATTATTTATTATTTATTATTTATTATTAATTATTTATTATTTATTATTTATTATTTATTATTTATTATTTATTATTTATTATTTATTATTTATTATTTATTATTTATTATTTATTATTTATTATTTATTATTTATTATTTATTATTTATTATTTATAATTTATTATTTATTATTTATTATTTATTATTTATTTTTTATTATTTATTATTTATTATTTATTATTTATTATTTATTATTTATTATTTATTATTTATTATTTATTATTTATTATTTATTATTTATTATTTATTTTTTTTATTTATTATTTATTATTTATTATTTATTTTTTAGTATTTATTATTTATTATTTATTATTTATTATTCTTTATTTATTATTTATTATTTATTATTTATTATTTATTATTTATTATTTATTATTTATTATTTATTATTTATTATTTATTATTTATTATTTATTATTTATTATTTATTATTTATTATTTATTATTTATTATTTATTATTTATTATTTATTATTTATTATTTATTATTTATTATTTATTATTTATTATTTATTATTTATTATTTATTATTTATTATTTATTATTTATTATTTATTATTTATTATTTATTATTTATTATTTATTATTTATTATTTATTATTTATTATTTATTATTTATTATTTATTATTTATTATTTATTATTTATTATTTATTATTTATTATTTATTATTTATTATTTATTATTTATTATTTATTATTTATTATTTATTATTTATTATTCATTATTTATTATTTATTATTTATTATTTATTATTTATTATTTATTATTTATTATTTATTATTTATTATTTATTATTTATTATTTAGTATTTATTATTTATTATTTATTATTTATTATTAATTATTTATTATTTATTATTTACTATTTATTATTTATTATTTATTATTTATTATTTATTATTTATTATTTATTATTTATTATTAAACATAAATAGGGTGGCGCAACAGAGCGAGGAGCCCCTGGGCCTAGCGCATTTCGCACAACCTTGCCTTGTGAGGGAATGGAGGGGACCTACAATTTTTCGAAGGTTCCGAACGGCTAATTGAGAATGCACTTTTCATGGCATTTATTATTTATTATTTATTATTTATTTTTTACTATTTATTATTTATTATTTATTATTTATTATTTATTATTTATTATTTATTATTTATTATTTATTATTTATTATTTATTATTTATTATTTATTATTTATTATTTATTATTTATTATTTATTATTTATTATTTATTATTTATCATTTATTATAGATTATTCATTATTTATTATTAATTACTTATTATTTATTATTTATTACTTATTATTTATTATTTATTATTTATTATTTATTATTTATTATTTATTATTTATTATTTATTATTTATTATTTATTATTCATTATTTATTATTTATTATTTATTATTTATAATTAATTATTTATTACTAATTATTAATTATTTACTATTTATTATTTATTATTTATTATTAAACATAAATAGGCTGGCGCAACAGAGCGAGGAGCCCCTGGGCCTAGCGCATTTCGCACAACCTTGCCTTGTGAGGGAATGGAGGGGACCTACAATTTTTCGCCGGTTCCGAACGGCTAATTGAGAATGCACTTTTCATGGCATTTGTTATTTATTATTTATTATTTATTTTTTATTATATATTATTTATTATTTATTATTTATTATTTATTATTTATTATTTATTATTTATTATTTATTATTGATTATTTATTATTTATCATTTATTATAGATTATTCATTATTTATTATTAATTACTTATTATTTATTATTTATTACTTATAATTTATTATTTATTATTTATTATTTATTATTTATTATTTATTATTTATTATTTATTATTCATTATTTATTATTTATTATTTATTATTTATTATTTATTATTTATTATTTATTATTAATTATTTATTATTAATTATTTATTATTTACTATTTATTATTTATTATTTATTATTTATTATTTATTATTTATTATTTATTATTTATTATTTATTATTTATTATTTATTATTTATTATTTATTATTTATTATTTATTATTTATTATTTATTATTAATTATTTATTATTTATTATTTATTATTTATTATTTATTATTAATTATTTATTATTTATTATTTATTATTTATTATTTATTATTTATTATTTATTATTTATTATTTATTATTTATTATTTATTATTTATTATTTATTATTTATTATTTATTATTTATTAATTATTATTTATTATTTATTATTTATTATTCATTATTTATTATTTATTATTTATAATTTATTATTTATTATTTATTATTTATTATTTATAATTTATAATTTATTATTTATTTATTTTTTATTATTTATTATTTATTATTTATTATTTATTATTTATTATTTATTATTTATTATTTATTATTTATTATTTATTATTTATTATTTATTATTTATTATTTATTTTTTATTATTTATTATTTATTATTTATTATTTATTAACTATTATTTATTATTTATTATTTTTCATTTTTTATTTCTTATTAACTATTTATTATTTATTATTTATTATTTTTTATTTATTATTTATTATTTATTATTTATTATTTATTATTTATTGTTTATTATTTATTATTTATTATTTATTATTTATTATTTATTATTTATTATTTATTATATATTATTTATTATTTATTATTTATTATTTATTATTTATTATTTATAATTTATTATTTATTATTTATTATTTATTGTTTATTATTTATTATTTATTATTTATTATTTATTATTTATTATTTATTATTTATTATTTATTTTTTATTATTTATTTTTTATTATTTATTATTTATTATTTATTATTTATTATTTATTATTTATTATTTATTATTTATTATTTATTATTTATTATTTATTATTTATTATTTATTATTTATTATTTATTATTTATTATTTATTATTTATTATTTATTATTTATTATTTATTATTTATTATTTATTATTTATTATTTATTATTTATTATTTATTATTTATTATTTATTATTTATTATTTATTATTTATTATTTATTATTTATTTTTTTATTATTTATTATTTATTATTTATTATTTATTATTTTTTATTTATTATTTATTTATGATTTATTATTTTTTATTTATTATTTATTTTTTATTATTAATTTTTTATTATTTATTATTTATTAGTTATTATTTATTATTTATTATTTATTATTTATTATTTATTATTTATTATTTATTATTTATTATTTATTATTTATTATTTATTATTTATTATTTATTATTTATTATTATTATTTATTATTTATTATTTATTATTTATTATTTATTATTTATTATTTATTATTTATTATTTATTATTTATTATTTATTATTTATTATTTATTATTTATTATTTATGACTTATTATTTCTTATTTATTATTGATTATTCATTATTTATTATTTTTTACTTATTATTTATTATTTATTATTTATTATTTATTATTTATTATTTATTATTTATAATTTATAATTTATTATTTATTATTTATTATTTATTATTTATTATTTATTATTTATTATTTATTATTTATTATTTATTATTTATAATTTATTATTTATTATTTATTATTTATTAATTATTATTTATTATTTATTATTTATTATTTATTATTTATTATTTAGTATTTATTATTTATTATTTATTATTTATTATTTATTATTTATTATTTATTATTTATTATTATTATTTATTATTTATTATTTATTATTTATTATTTATTATTTATTATTTATTATTTATTATTTATTATTTATTATTTATTATTTATAATTTATTACTTATTATTTATTATTTATTATTTATTATTTATTATTTATTATTTATTATTTATTATTTATTATTTATTATTTATTGTTTATTATTTATTATTTATTATTTATTATTTATTATTTATTATTTATTATTTATTATTTATTATTTATTATTTATTATTTATTATATATTATTAATTATTGATTATTTATTGTTTATTATTTATTATTTATTATTTATTATTTATTATTTATTATTTATTATTTATTATTTATTATTTATTATTTATAATTTATTAATTATTTATTTTTTATTATTTATTATTTATTATTTATTATTTATTATTTATTATTTATTATTTATTATTTATTATTTATTATTTATTATTTATTATTTATTATTTATTATTTATTATTTATTATTTATTATTTATTATTTATTATTTATTATTTATTATCTATTATTTATTATTTATTTTTTATTATTTATTATTTATTATTTATTATTTATTATTTATTATTTTTTATTTATTATTTGTTATTTACTATTTATTATTTATTATTTATTATTTTTTATTTATTATTTGTTATTTACTATTTATTATTTATTATTTATTATTTTTTATTTATTATTTATTATTTATTATTTATTATTTATTATTTATTATTTATTATTTATTATTTATTATTTATTATTTATTATTTATTATTTATTATTTATTATTTATTATTTATTATTTATTATTTATTATTTATTATTTATTATTTATTATTTATTATTTATAATTTATTATTTATTATTTATTATTTATTATTTATTTTTTATTATTTATTATTTATTATTTATTATTTATTATTTATTATTTATTATTTATTATTTATTATTTATTATTTATTATTTATTATTTATTATTTATTTTTTATTATTTTTTTTTTTTATTTATTATTTTTTATTTATTATTTATTTTTTATTATTTATTATTTATTATTTATTATTTATTATTATTTATTTATTATTTATTATTTATTATTTATTATTTATTATTTATTATTTATTATTTATTATTTATTATTTATTATTTATTATTTATTATTTATTATTTATTATTTATTATTTATTATTTATTATTTATTATTTATTATTTATTATTTATTATTTATTATTTATTATTTATTATTTATTATTTATTATTTATTATTTATTATTTATTATTTATTATTTATTATTTATTATTTATTATTTATTATTTATTATTTATTTTTTATTATTAATTATTTATTATTTATTATTTATTATTGATTATCTATTATTTATTACTTATTATTTATTATTTATTATTTATTATTTAGTATTTATTATTTATTATTTATTATTTATTATTAATTATTTATTATTTATTATTTACTATTTATTATTTATTATTTATTATTTATTATTTATTATTTATTATTTATTATTTATTATTTATTATTTATTATTTATTATTTATTATTTATTATTTATTATTTATTATTTATTATTTATTATTTATTATTTATTATTTATTATTTATTATTTATTATTTATTATTTATTATTTATAATTTATTATTTATTATTTATTATTTATTATTTATTATTTATTATTTATTATTTATTATTTATTATTTATTATTTATCATTTATTATAGATTATTCATTATTTATTATTAATTACTTATTATTTATTATTTATTACTTATTATTTATTATTTATTATTTATTATTTATTATTTATTATTTATTATTTATTATTTATTATTTATTATTTATTATTTATTATTTATTATTTATTATTTATTATTTATTATTTATTATTTATTATTTATTATTTATTATTTTATTTATTAATTATTATTTATTATTTATTATTTTTCATTTATTATTTGTTATTTACTATTTATTATTTATAATTTATTATTTTTTATTTATTATTTATTATTTATTATTTATTATTTATTATTTATTATTTATTATTTATTATTTATTATTTATTATTTATTATTTATTATTTATTATTTATTTTTTATTATTTATTTTTTATTATTTATTATTTATTATTTATTATTTATTATTTATTATTTATTATTTATTATTTATTATTTATTATTTATTATTTATTATTTATTATTTATTATTTATTATTTATTATTTATTATTTATTATTTATTATTTATTATTTATTATTTATTATTTATTATTTATCATTTATTATAGATTATTCATTATTTATTATTAATTACTTATTATTTATTATTTATTACTTATTATTTATTATTTATTATTTATTATTTATTATTTATTATTTATTATTTATTATTTATTTTTTATTATTCATTATTTATTATTTATTATTTATTATTTATTATTTATTATTTATTATTTATTATTTATTATTAATTATTTATTACTTATTATTTATTATTAACTATTTATTATTTATTATTTATTATTTATTATTTATTATTTATTATTTATTATTTATTATTTATTATTTATTATTTATTATTTATTATTTATTATTTATTATTTATTATTTATTATTTATTATTTATTATTTATTATTTATTATTTATTATTTATTATTTATTATTTATTATTTATTATTTATTATTTGCTATTTTATATTATTTATTATTTATTATTTATTATTTATTATTTACTATTTATTATTTATTATTTATTATTTATTATTTATTATTTATTATTTATTATTTATTATTTATTATTTATTATTTATTATTTATTATTTATTATTTATTATTTATTATTTATTATTTATTATTTATTATTTATTATTTATTATTTATTATTTATTATTTATTATTTATTATTTTATATTATATTATTTATTATTTATTATTTATTATTTATTATTTATTATTTATTATTTATTATTTATTATTTATTATTTATTATTTATTATTTATTATTTATTATTTATTATTTATTATTTATTACTTATTATTTATTATTTATTACTTATTATTTATTACTTATTATTTATTATTTATTATTTATTATTTATTATTTATTATTTATTATTTATTATTTATTATTTATTATTTATTATTTATTATTTATTATTTATTATTTATTATTTATTATTTATTATTTATTATTTATTATTTATTATTTATTATTTATTATTTATTATTTATTATTTATTATTTATTATTTATTATCTATTTTTTTATTATTTGTTAGAAAAAAATGTATACTGGCAACCCTAATTAAATCTTACTTTAGCTTCTTTCTTCTCATACACCTTTGTAAATGTCAGTTCAATAAAACTATACTTGCGATTAACACGGCTTCTGGTTTATCTTTTCTTTGCTCTGATTAACATAGGTTATGGGCCCAGTCCATGCCGTTTTCATAGTATAAAATATTGCAACTCAAATTTGTTTAATTTTCTAAGCTATAACGCCAACATTGTAAGAAAATAAATTGTTCAATATTTTAACAAGTACATTTAGTCGGAAAATTAATTTAATTGAAAACAAATAAAATGTCTGGGTCGCTGATGCAAATCGATAAGCTTGATGGTGATAATTTTATCTCGTGGTCTGTCCAGATGAGAAGTTTGCTGATCACCCAAGATTATTGGAACGCAGTTGAAAAACCCATGGCTGAAGGTCTGTCTGTGGCTGATAAAGAAAAGTGGGAAAGGACTGATGCTAAAGCGTTGGCAATAATTACATTGTGCCTAAAACCTTCGGAATTGATACATATAAAAGGATGTAAGACTTCTAAGGATGCTTGGGAAAAATTAAATATAACCTATAATGGTAATGGTCCAGCGAGAAAGGTAAAATTAATAAAGCAATTGGTACGGTTTCAGTTTAAAATGGGGCAAAAATTCTCAGACCAGCTTAATGAGTTTTGTTCCTTAATAGATGCCTTAAATGAAATTGAGGTCTACATTCCTAATGATCTCTTGAGTATTTTACTATTGTGTAGCTTGCCAGATGAGATGGAGAGCTTTGTTGTTGCTATAGAGAGTCGCGATGACCTGCCGTCGGTGAGTCAACTTAAGATGAAGATCATGGAAGAGGAATATCGGCGGGGGGATAAGGATGAATCCAATGAAAAGGTTTTTGCAGTGAAGCAAAAAGAACCAAAGATCAAACATTCAAAGTTTGGACAACGTACGTCGGAAAGCAGAGAAAAAGAAGGCAGAAGAAATGTCAAATGCTATAGTTGTGGCATGAGGGGGCACATTAAATCTGAATGCCGAAATAAAATCTCTAGTCAAACGCAGGCAGTAGTTCTCAGTGCACATTTTCAGAGAAAGAGTGAAAATCAGTGGATTCTTGACAGTGGTGCTTCATCGCACATGTGCTCTGATAAAGAATTTTTTACGTCACTGCATAAACATACACAAAAAGTATTATAACGTAGAAGCAAGTGGAATAGGCGATGTGACTTTGGTATCGGATTTTTCTAACATTACTTTGACCAATGTGTTGTATGTTCCCGAGCTCAGTTCCAATATCTTATCAGTAAGCAGAATAATCAAAAATGGAAATGGTGTACAGTTTACCGATGATAGGGCTTGCGTTAACACTAAAAGAAATAGTCTTATTTTTGAAGCTTTTTTGCAGGACGGAATATACCTTGCCAAAGTGAAAACTGAAAGACAAAGCGTTCTAACCGCATCACAAGAGGCTGCCTCAATAACCTGGCATAAGCGATTCGGGCACCTGAATATGACCGATTTGTATAATTTATCACAAAAAGACATGGTTCGGGGTATGAGTGTTTGTAAGCCAAATGACTTTGCATGTGTCACATGTGGACTATGTAAAATATGTACTAAACCATTCCAAACACATAATATGTTATTTACTTCCAGTGTGCTAGAGGTAATACACACAGACATATGTGGTCCCATGAGGGTTTCGTCTCAAAGTGGATCAAATTATTTCATCACCTTCATAGATGATTTCTCGAGATTCACCACCACGTTTTTCTTGAAGAAAAAGTCCGATGCTCTAAAAGTGTTCATGGAGTTCGTGGCAATGTCCGAGAACCAAACGGGAAAAAAGGTGAAATGTGTACGTAGTGACAATGGTCGGGAGTATATTAATGCCGAGTTTGAAAATTTCTTAAAAGTGAAAGGAATAATCCACCAAAAGTCAGCATCCTATACACCACAGCAAAATGGCGTTGCTGAAAGGATGAATAGAACCCTCGTTGAGATGTCACGATGTATGTTAGAAGAATCCAGAATGCCGCAATACTTATGGTCGGAGGCTATAAATACAGCCACTTATATACGAAATCGTTCACCGACTAAAGCGTTGAAAAACAAAACCGCATATGAATGTTGGTTCCGGATTAAGCCATCTGTGCATCATATGAGAACGTTTGGATGCGATGCTATTGCTTTAGATAAAAAGCCCGGTAAATCCAAATTTCAACCCAAAGGCAAAATGGTATCGTTTGTAGGTTATGCCAACCATACGAAGGGATATAGGCTGTACGATAAGCATCAAAAAGCAATAATTATATCTAGGGATGTGATTTTCTTCGAAAACAAATTTTCTGAAATTGATCGTGATCCTGAATTCGGTAGCCTACCAAAACCAAACTTCTTTTATAATCATAAAAATATAGTCAAGAACGTGATTCCCGAAAATGTAAATGCTTTAGATGGCGTTACTGATGACGGAGCTGGTACTGATGTTGAACATATTGATGCTGATAATGTTGTTGCTGCTGGTGATAGTGTTGAAATGGATGGGATTTCTACCCAGAAAGATGATGTCGAAGGCGCTGTTGAAATTGAACATGATAAAATATGCGAGGAAGAGTCGTTTACAGAAATGGAAATTAAGAAAACGAGGGGAGGAAGACCGAGAATTTTGCGAACAGGCAAACCCGGAAGGCCAAAGAAAGTCCCAGCCTCGTCAAGCAGCCTCGTCAAGCTTTCCAGAAGTTGTGAATAAACTTACTTCGGCAGTTCGTGATCCCGTTACTGTCCGAGAAGCTTTACAAGGTGATAATGCTGTGAAATGGAAAGGCGCTATGCGAGAAGAGTATAATTCGTTGATCTCAAACAAAACATGGGATCTCGTCTGTAAACCTAACAACAAAAATATTATCGGATGCAAATGGGTATTTGCAACGAAGCGAAATGCACATGGAGATGTTGAAAAATATAAGGCGCGCTTGGTAGCCCAAGGTTGTTTCCAGAAGCACAATGAAGACTTTTTCGAAACATACGCACCAGTTGTTCGACATCCGACAATACGTCTGATGTTGGCTTTAGCTGTGCAGAGTAAGCTTCTAGTTAACCACATCGATATTACTGCCGCTTACCTCAATGGCCAATTAGAAGAGGATGTGTTTATGCGACAGCCGGATACTTTTGTGGACGAGAACTACCCAGAAAAAGTGTGCAAGCTAAATAAGTCTTTATACGGGCTTAAGCAAGCCGGAAGAGACTGGAATACAAAAATTAACCAAGTGTTATTAGCTGTTGGATTTTTTAGATGCAAGACAGATACTTGTGTCTATGTTCGGCGGAAAGGAAATGAATTAAATATAATCGGACTATACGTCGACGACTTAATCGTAGCGTGTTCATCGGAAGGCACAATGAAACATATTGTTGAAGAAATAAATATGCACGTGGAGGCTGTTAATCGTGGACCGATTGAGTTCTATCTAGGCTTGGAAGTAGAAAGAGATGGTCAAAGAGGAAGCATTACCATTCATCAGAAACGATATGTCAAAGATTTACTAATTCATTGGGGAATGGAAAGCTGCAAGCCTGCATCTACACCGCTTGCATGTGGAACTGTTTTGGAAAAGTGTACAGAGGCAGACTGTAAAGTGAAAGTGACCAAAGAGTATCAGTCCCTTATGGGTGCACTCAACTACTTGGCGAATGTATCCAGACCTGATATCACTCATGTTGTTTCGAAGTTATTACAGTTTAGTTCTCATGCACACCAAGAACATTTTGTAGCAGCTAAACATATTCTTCGCTATTTACGGAACGATTCAGAGGTTTGTTTAACATATAAAAATAATAATTCTTTGGTTTGTTATACAGATGCTGATTGGGGTTCTGATGCAACTGATCGGAAGTCATACAGTGGCTATGTTGTTTTCTTTGCGGGTGGTCCCATCGCCTGGGAATCCAAAAAACAGAATGTCATTGCATTAAGTACGATGGAAGCGGAGTACATCGCTATGTGCCAAGGAACAAAAGAAGTTGTATTTCAGCGAAGCCTACTCCGAGAAATGGGATTTACGCAGCAATCAAATGAACCAACTACAATATATTGCGACAACCAGGGAGCTAGTTTCTTTGCTACAAATGCAGTTACACATAAACGAAGTAAACACATTGATATAAAATATCACTATTTAAAAGATAAATGTTCACGTAATGAAATATTAATTAAATATATTCCATCTAATGATAACGTAGCTGATATTTTTACAAAAGGTTTAAATAAGATAAAGCACATGAATTTTAAAACGAAATTATTAAATAACTAATTAATTTGGGTTGAGATGGAGTTTGTTAGAAAAAAATGTATACTGGCAACCCTAATTAAATCTTACTTTAGCTTCTTTCTTCTCATACACCTTTGTAAATGTCAGTTCAATAAAACTATACTTGCGATTAACACGGCTTCTGGTTTATCTTTTCTTTGCTCTGATTAACATTATTTATAATTAATTATTTATTATTTATTACTTACTATTTATTATTTATTATTTATTATTTATTATTTATTATTTATTATTTATTATTTATTATTTATTATTTATTATTTATTATTTATTATTTATTATTTATTATTTATTATTTATTATTTATTATTTATTATTTATTATTTATTATTTATTATTTATTATTTATTATTTATTATTTATTATCTACTATTTATTATTTATTATTTATTATTCATTTATTTTTTATTATTTATTATTTATTATTTATTTTTTATTATTTATTATTTATTTTTTATTATTTATTATTTATTATTTATTATTTATTATTTATTATTTATTATTTATTATTTATTATTTATTGTTTATTATTTATTATTTATTATTTATTATTTATTATTTTTTTTTTTTTTTTTATTATTTATTTTTTATTATTTATTATTTATTATTTATTATTTATTATTTATTATTTATTATTTATTATTTATTATTTATTATTTATTATTTATTATTTATTATTTATTATTTATTATTTATTATTTATTATTTATTATTTATTATTTATTATTTATTATTTATTATTTATTATTTATTATTTATTATTTATTATTTATTATTTATTATTTATTATTTATTATTTATTATTTATTATTTATTATTTATTATTTATTATTTAATATTTATTATTTATTATTTATGATTTATTATTTTTTATTTATTATTTATTTTTTATTATTTATTATTTATTATTTATTAGTTATTATTTATTATTTATTATTTATTATTTATTATTTATTATTTATTATTTATTATTTATTATTTATTATTTATTATTTATTATTTATTATTATTATTTATTATTTTTATTTATTATTTATTATTTACTATTAAGTATTTATTATTTATAATTTATTATTTATTATTTATTATTTATTATATATTATTTATTATTTATTATTTATTATTTATTATTTATTATTTATTATTTATTATTTATTATTTATTATTTATTATTTATTATTTATTGTTTATTATTTATTATTTATTATTTTAAATTTATTATTATTATTTATTATTTATTATTTATTATTTATTATTTATTATTCATTATTTATTATTTATTATTTATTATTTATTATTTATTATTTATTATTTATTATTTATTATTTATTATTTATTATTTATTGTTTATTATTTATTATTTATTATTTATTATTTATTATTTATTATTTATTATTTTTTATTAAATATATTATTTATTATTCATTATTTATTATTTTTTATTTATTATTTGTTACTTACTATTTATTATTTATTATTTATTATTTATTATTTCTTTTTTATTATTTATTATTTATTATTTATTATTTATTATTTATTATTTATTATTTATTATTTATTATTTATTATTTATTATTTATTATTTATTATTTATTATTTATTATTTATTATTTATTATTTATTTTTTATTATTTATTATTTATTTTTTATTTTTTTTACTTATTATTTATTTTTTATTATTTATTATTTATTATTTATTATTTATTATTTATTATTTATTATTTATTATTTATTATTTATTATTTATTATTTATTACTTATTATTTATTATTTACTATTTACTATTTATTATTTATTATTTACTATTTATTATTTATTATTTATTATTTATTATTTATTATTTATTATTTATTATTTATTATTTATTATTTATTATTTATTATTTATTATTTATTATTTATTATTTATTATTTTTATTTATTATTTATTATTTATTATTTATTGTATATTATTTACTATTTATTATTTATTATTTATTAACTATTATTTATTATCTATTATTTATTATTTATTATTTATTATTATTATTTATTATTTATTATTTATTATTTATTATTTATTATTTATTTATTTATTATTTATTATTTATTATTTATTATTTATTATTTATTATTTATTATTTATTATTTATTATTTATTATTTATTATTTATTATTTATTATTTATTATTTATTATTTATTATTTATTATTTATTATTTATTATTTATTATTTATTATTTATTATTTATTATTTATTATTTATTATTTATTATTTATTATTTATTATTTTATTATTTATTATTTATTATTTATTATTTATTATTTATTATTTATTATTTATTATTTATTATTTATTTTTCATTATTTATTATTTTTTATTTATTATTTGTAACTAACTATTTATTATTAATTATTTATTATTTTTTATTTATTATTTACTATTTGATATTAATTATTTATTATTTTTTATTTATTATTTATTATTTATTACTTATTATTTATTATTTATTATTTTTTATTTATTATTTATTATTTATTATTTATTATTTATTATTTATAATTTATTATTTATTATTTATTATTTATTATTTATTATTTATTATTTATTATATATTATTTATTATTTATTATTTATTATTTATTATTTATTATTTATTATTTATTATTTATTATTTATTATTTATTTTTCATTATTTATTATTTTTTATTTATTATTTGTAACTAACTATTTATTATTAATTATTTATTATTTTTTATTTATTATTTATTATTTATTATTTATTATTTATTACTTATTATTTATTATTTATTATTTATTATTTATTATTTATTATTTATTATTTATTATTTATTATTTATTATTTATTATTTATTATTTATTATTTATTATTTATTATTTATTATTTATTATTTATTATTTATTATTTAATATTTATTATTTATTATTTATTATTTATTATTTATTATTTATTATTTATTATTTATTATTTATTATTCACTATTTATTATTTATTATTTATTATTTATTATTTATTATTTATTATTTATTATTTATTATTTATTATTTATTATTTATTATTAAGTATTTATTATTTAATATTTATTATTTATTATTTATTACTTATTATTTATTATTTATTATTTATTATTCATTACTTATTATTTATCATTTATCATTTATTATTTATTATTTATTATTTATTATTTATTATTTATTACATATTATTTATTATTTATTATTTATTATTTATTATTTATTATTTATTATTTATTATTTATTATTTATTATTTATTATTTATTATTTATTATTTATTATTTATTTTTTATTATTTATTATTTATTATTTATTATTTATTATTTATTATTTATTATTCATTATTTATTATTTATTATTTATTATTTATTATTTATTATTTATTATTTATTATTTATTATTTATTATTTATTATTTATTATTTATTATTTATTATATATTATTATTTATTATTTATCATTTTTTATTTATTTTTTATTATTTATTATTTATTATTTTATTATTTATTATTTATTATTTATTATTTATTATTTATTATTTATTATTTATTATTTATTATTTATTATTTATTATTTATTATTTATTATTTATTATTTATTATTTATTATTTATTATTTATTATTTATTATTTATTATTGTTGCAGAAAATAAAACCAAACCTTGATTTTCTTCAAGAGATGTTTACTGTACAAAGTATTCAGAGCAAGTGACAAAATGACAAGATAATATGAAAGCAAATTAAAAAAAGTAAAGTTACATTTGAGTACATAGGTTCTGTTAAGCAAAGAGAGTATTGTGTTGATTACATTTAGGTACAGTGGTAAGTAAATATATTCCAATTCTCCCCCACAATGCAATACTTATAATTTCAAGTTACAAAATTCTTAATTCATTTTTTTGACAATAATTAGAGTTGAACATAGTTCAAGCCCATCATGTTTGCAAATTTTAAATGTTTTACTTTAGCAAGGTTTTTAGTTAATATGTCAGCCATCATGTCTCCCGTACATAGGTAGTTGACTTTGATTTTATCTTCTTGAATGAGCTCTCGAACAAAATGGTAGCGTATGTCGATATGATTCGTTCGTGGATGATGCACGGGGTTACTTGCAAGTTGCTGAGCACCTATATTGTCGTTAAAGAGAACAATATGATTATTATGCATTTTAATGTCTAATTCAGTTAGCAAATTTCTAAAATAAACTGCCTCTTTACTGGCTTGAGACAAGGCCATATACTCAGCCTCTGTGCTACTGAGTGCAACGGAAGTCTGCTTTTTTGACTCCCAGGAAATTGCCGCGCTTGCTAGTATAAATACGTAGCCCGTGTAAGATTTCCTGTCATTGACGTTACCCGCCCAATCTGCGTCTACGTACCCTTCGATATCTTTAGAAGTCTTTGTGTAATTGAGCTGAAAGTCAGATGTTGTTTTTAAATACCGTAATAAATGTTTTAGGGCAACACCATGTTCTGCATGTGGATCAGTGTTGAACTGCGAAAGTTTGCTTATAGTGTGAGTAATATCAGGACGCGTGCACACAGCTAAGTATAAAAGAGCTCCAACAAGCGATTGATAGGAACCGGAATTTTCTCTCTTACAATCCCGATCTTCACACTTACTTAATTTTATACCTGGATCCAATGGAGAGAATAGTGGTTTACAAACTGTCATTCGATGGCTTTGAAGTATATCCATTAGGTATAGCTTTTGATGTATGCTTATGGGTCCTCTTTGTCCTTGACGTACTACTTGTATACCCAAAAAATATGTCAGCGGACCTTTATCCACGCAATCAAACTGTTGACTTATTTTCATTTTTATATCGATCATATCCTTTTCATTCGAACATGCTATCATGATGTCATCAACGTAAACCAGGATTATGTTGATATGCTCCCCATTTCTCAATATATACATGCAATTTTCTACATTACATCTCGAAAAACCAATCTTATTCAAAGCATGGTCAAGTTTTTTGTTCCACTCTCGACCAGCCTGCTTGAGGCCATATAGAGATTTGCGAAGCTTGCAGACTTTGTTCGGATGATACTTATCGATAAAACCCTCTGGCTGTGACATATAAATAGTATCTTCCAGATCTCCGTACAGATATGCTGAAGTAATATCCAAGTGGTCTAACAGCAGCTCTCGTTCAACAGCAAGGGCAATTATCAACCGAATCGATGAAAAACGAGCGACTGGGGAGAAAGTTTCGTTATAGTTGACTAAAAACTTCTGCGCACAACCTTTTGCAACAAGCCTACTCTTGTACCTTTCGATAGAACCGTCTCCATTTCTCTTCACGCTGAGCACCCACTTACATCCTATTACTTGAGCCTTTTCTGGACGATCTACCAACTCCCAAGTCTGGTTTTTATTAAGCGCGTTCATTTCAACATTCATGGCGGCTTTCCATTCTGCAGCATCTGGTGTCCTCATAGCCTCTTCAAGTGTTAAAGGAACTGATGGAAAACTTTCATGGTCAGCGTTTAAAATGTTCACAGCTTCAACAAGATTAAATTGTTTCGTTGGACGACCTGGTTTTCCTGTTCGGACTATTCTTGGTCGACCAGGGCCTCTTACATAGTCAACGTTTTGACCGTCCTCTGAATCCTGTTCATCACGTTGTTTTTCAGACGGCTGTTCTACTAACACATCAGGTTGATGATCCACAACATCGCTTGTGAGGAGCTCATATCCGCTAGATGAAGGATTGAATTTAAAGTTCTCAAAAAATATGACATCTCTACTCTTTTCAATTTTTCGCGTTCTGGGATCGAATAGACGATAAGCTTTTGAGTCGTCAGAGTACCCAACCATAATGAACTCCTTCCCTTTTGCAGAAAACTTGGATCGACCTGGCTTCTTATCTAAAACCACCGCCTTGGATCCAAAAACCTTAAGATGAGATATAATAGGCCTTAGCACACACCAGGCAATCTATTTTCGAGTTCTTTGAACTTAAATTCAGACCGACGACCATATCATTTTCTTGCAGTTGTTGTAGGCTCTGAGTATTCAGATGGCCAAAGCACTGGTGCCATTTTGATAAGTTGTTAACGTCCTTACATGAGCTGTAATTCAGAACTTCCCTTTCAAGGTTCAAAATAAACAAATTATTTTTCTTAAATGCCTCTAAAACTAGTTGATTTCGTTTATTTTTTATGGTAGCCTTGTTTGTAGAAAAATCAACTGCACAGTTGTACTCGGTAACTTTGCTTACAGATACAAAATTTCCACGCAGCTCCGGAACGTAAAGCACATTTTTAAGGATTACATCTCCAAATGACGACTTCAGACTAACCGCACCTATACCGCTAGATATTACTGATTTTTCATTCGCTAAATGAACCGTTTCTTTGCAACCTAAGCTCAAGGTACAAAAAAAATCTTTGTTACAGCACATGTGGGAAGTAGCCCCGCTATCTAGACACCACTCGTAAGACTTAAGTGGTACCGAACCATCCAAGTCTGTTGAAAATATTCCAAACGACGCAGTTGCACGTGATGAACGTTTCCTACAATTCGCTGCAAAGTGCCCCCTTTTTCCACAAGCATAACATTTTCCTTTTATTTTAGGATTATTAGAACTATTTGCTAATATGTTAAAAATTTGGTGATTATCTGCTCTACTATCTCCCTTTTCATGTCTCCTTTGTTCCTCTTCTAATAACTTTTTTTTGAGGTTAACAAGACTAGGCAAACTATCTCGACTCTCAATGGCTACGGTAAAATTTTCGTAGGTCTCAGGCAAACTACATGGTAAAATTATCGTTAACAACTCATCGGGCATTTCACATTGAATTTCACGCAATTTTTCAATTAATTCATAAAATTGATTAACATGGGCTGATATGGACTGACCATCATTCATCTTCGCATGCACTAATTGTTTAAACAAACTCACCATTCTGGCTGGCCCTTTTGGCTGATGTATTTCTAAAAATTTGTCCCATGCTGACTTAGACGTCTTACAGTGTTTCACATGCATTAGCTCAGACGGTTTCACGCTAAGGAGAATAGTAGCTAACGCCTTCCCATCACCAGTGTCCCATGCAGCTTTCTCCTCATCTCCTGGCTCCTTTGGCAAAACCTTCGATCCATCGACGAACGACCATAAATCCGCATGTACCAAAATACTCTTCATTTGGATTTTCCATGTCGAAAAGTTTTCTCCGTTTAACTTTTCTATTTGGTATAAGGAACTCATCCTTCTTTTCTTACTTTATAGTTTACGGTTTCAATATCTCTCTAACCCAGAAAAAAAAATGTCACGTTTCAACTAAAACAAAATCGACGAACACATTAATTTATTTTAAGCTTGAACTGTAAAAATTTTTTCTGACTTGCAACCTGGGCCCATAACCTGTTGCAGAAAATAAAACCAAACCGGGATTTTTTTCAAGAGATGTTTACTGTACAAAGTATTCAGAGCAAGTGAAAAAATGACAATAGATAAGATAATATGAAAGCAAATTAAAAAAAGTAAAGTTACATTTGAGTATATAGGTTCTGTTAAGCAAAGAGAGTATTGTGTTGATTACATTTAGGTACAGTGGTAAGTAAAATTATTCCAACAATTATTTATTATTTATTATTTATTATTTATTATTTATTATTTATTATTTATTATTTATTACTTATAATTTATTATTTATTATTTATTATTTATTATTTATTATTTATTATTTACTATTTATTATTTATTGTTTATTATTTATTATTTATTATTTATTATTTATTATTTATTATTTATTATTTATTATTTATTATTTATTATTTATTATTTATTATTTATTATTTATTATTTATTATTTATTATTTATTATTTATTATTTATTATTTATTATTTATTATTTATTATTTATTATTTATTATTTATTATTTATTATTTATTATTTATTATTTATTATTTATTATTTATTATTTATTATTTATTATTTATTATTTATTATTTATTATTTATTATTTATTATTTATTATTTATTATTTATTATTTATTATTTATTATTTATTATTATTATTTATTATTTATTATTTATTATTTATTATTTATTATTTATTATTTATTTATTTATTTTTTGTTATTTATTATTTATTATTTATTATTTATTATTTATTATTTATTATTTATTATTTATTATTTATTATTTATTATTTATTATTTATTATTTATTATTTATTATTTATTACTTATTATTTATTATTTATTATTTATTATTTATTATTTATTATTTATTATTTATTATTTATTATTTATTATTTATTATTTATTATTTATTATTTATTATTTATTATTTATTATTGATTATGTATTATTTATTATTTATTATTTATTATTTATTATTTATTATTTATTTTTTATTATTTATTATTTATTATTTATTATTTATTATTTATTATTTATTATTTATTATTTATTATTTATTATTTATTATTTATTATTTATTATTTATTATTTATTATTTATTATTTATTATTTATTATTTATTATTTATTATTTATTATTTATTATTTATTATTTATTATTTATTATTTATTATTTATTATTTATTATTTATTATTTATTATTTATTATTTATTATTTATTATTTATTATTTATTATTTATTATTTATTATTTATTATTTATTATTTATTATTTATTATTTATTATTTATTATTTATTATTTATTATTTATTGTTTATTATTTATTATATATTATTTATTATTTATTATCTATTATTTATTATTTATAATTGATTATTTATTATTTATTATTTATTATTTATTATTTATTATTTATTATTTAATATTTATTATTTATTATTTATTATTTATTATTTATTATTTATTATTTATTATTTACTATTAAGTATTTATTATTTTTTATTTATTATTTATTATTTATTATTTATTATTTATTATTTATTATTTATTATTTATTATTTATTATTTATTATTTATTATTTATTATTTATTGTTTATTATTCATTATGTATTTATTATTTATTATTTATTATTTATAATTTATTACTTATTATTTATTACTTATTATTTATTATTTATTATTTATTATTTATTATTTATTATTTATTATTTATTATTTATTATTTATTATTTATTATTTATTATTTATTATTTATTATTTATTATTTATTATTTATTATTTATTATTTATTATTTATTATTTATTATTTATTATTTATTATTTTATATTATATTATTTATTATTTATTATTTATTATTTATTATTTATTATTTATTGTTTATTATTTATTATGTATTTATTATTTATTATTTATTATTTATAATTTATTATTTATTATTTATTACTTATTATTTATTATTTATTATTTATTATTTATTATTTATTATTTATTATTTATTATTTATTATTTATTATTTATTATTTATTATTTATTATTTATTATTTATTATTTATTATTTATTATTTATTATTTATTATTTATTATTTATTATTTATTATTTATTATTTATTATTTATTATTTATTATTTATTATTTATTATTTATTATTTATTATTTATTATTTATTATTTATTATTTATTATTTATTATTTATTATTTATTATTTATTATTTATTATTTAATATTTGCTATTTTATATTATTTATTATTTATTATTTATTATTTATTATTTATTATTTACTATTTATTATTTATTATTTATTATTTATTATTTATTATTTATTATTTATTATTTATTATTTATTATTTATTATTTATTATTTATTATTTATTATTTATTATTTATTATTTATTATTTATTATTTATTATTTATTATTTATTATTTATTATTTATTATTTATTATTTATTATTTATTATTTTATATTATATTATTTATTATTTATTATTTATTATTTATTATTTATTATTTATTATTTATTATTTATTATTTATTATTTATTATTTATTATTTATTATTTATTATTTATTACTTATTATTTATTATTTATTACTTATTATTTATTATTTATTATTTATTATTTATTATTTATTATTTATTATTTATTATTTATTATTTATTATTTATTATTTATTATTTATTATTTATTATTTATTATTTATTATTTATTATTTATTATTTATTATTTATTATTTATTATTTATTATTTATTATTTATTATTTATTATTTATTATTTATTATTTATTATTTATTATTTATTATTTATTATTTATTATTTATTATTTATTATTTATTATTTATTATTTATTATTTATTATTTATTATTTATTATTTATTATTTATTATTTATTATTTATTATTTATTATTTATTATTTATTATTTATTATTTATTATTTATTATTTGTTATTTATTATTTATTATTTACTATTTATTATGATGAAAATATCTGTAAATTAAAACAGTACTACAAGGAAAACGTGTTAAGTTATTTCGGTTCTTTATTGGACTAAAACAGTATTCTCTTTAAGAGGTTAAAGATGACTGAAAAGAACTATTTGACATTTATACATTTGTAGAGAATTTCAGTAGTAAGTACGGATGTAGGGATGTAGACAGACTCACATTGGGTATTTTTATCTTTTATTTTCAACACCTTTCCTCAATGTGAGACTGCACACATCTTTTATAAATTGAAATAATTACTCAAGACTCATTAGTTTTGTGAAATGACAATGTTTTCCTTTTGACAAATTCTTCGTTAGAACATCTGCTACCATATTATCAGTTGAAACAAATTTTAAAGCGATGTCACCGCCCTGGATAACCTCACGGATGAAATGGTGCCTTATGTCAATGTGTTTCGACCTGGCATGGTAGACTGGGTTCCTTGCCAGATTTTGAGCGCTGAGATTGTCTCCTTTAATGATTGTCGGTGTACCAACTTCACCACAGCCGATCTCGATGATAAGACGTCTCAGGAATAGGGCCTCTTTTGCAGCTGATGAGAGAGCCATGTACTCGGCCTCAGTACTGCTCAAGGCTACACAATTCTGCTTTTCTGACTTCCAAGATATCGGCCCGCCAGCCAAGAAAAACACGTACCCTGTGTATGATCTGCGATTACTTAAATCGCCACCCCAGTCCGCATCCACGTAGCCCTCAAGTGCCTGACCACTTGCACGATAGTAAAGCTTCTTGTCTATCGTGGCTGCAAGATACCGCATTACATGCTTCACACCTGCCACATGTTCACTATGCGGGTTGTTGTTTCTTTGCGCTAGTTTCACGACCGAATGGTAAATATCAGGCCTCGACGTTAAAGCTAGCCACATTAGTTCACCAATAACTGACTGATATGCCGTTGGATCTTCAGACACACAGCTCTTTTTATCGCAAGCCACTTGAAAACCTGCATCTAATGGCGTCGCGACAGGTCGGCACTGTTGCATGTCATGTTTCAGTAGTATGTCTTTAATATACAGCGTTTGATTCATTGCTATATTGCCTATATCACCCTCTCTCTCAATTTGCATGCCTAAAAACATCTGCAACGGACCCTTGTCGACACATTCGAACTTCGTTGCTATCATTGATTTGATTTGCATCAGATCTGTATTTCTCTGGCACGCTATAAGTAAATCATCAACATATATTAAGATCAAACATAGATTACCTTTTATATCTTGCTTATACAAGCATGGTTCATTCTGACACGGAATAAACCCTATATCGCATAAAGCAGCGTTAAGCTTGGAGTTCCACTCCCGACCTGCTTGTTTTAAGCCATAAATCGCTTTGTTGAGCTTTAGCACTTTCTGCTTACACCTCTTGTGCTCGTAACCTTCAGGCTGCTTCATGTAAACTTCGTCGTTTAACTCACTGTTCAAATACGCCGTACAAACGTCCATTTGGTGTAAATATAGCTTCAGCTCCACAGATAGAGCCAACATCAAGCGTATCGTTTCATAGCGACACACTGGCGAAAATGTTTCGGAGTAATTTACGCCGAACTTCTGCGAGCAACCTTTTGCTACCAACCGTGATTTGTAGCGCTCAACGCTACCACTGCTATCTCTTTTGATGGTATACACCCACTTACAACCAATTGCCTGTTGGCCCTTTGGGAGATCAACCAGTGTCCACGTTCCGTTTGCCACCAGTGCCTCATACTCTTCGTTCATAGCTGCCTGCCAATAAGGAGCGTTCTTGCTGCTGATCGCCTGATCAAAAGTTTGCGGCAACGGTAGTTCCTCAGCATGCATAGCGTTTAAAGTATTGTAGCTCTTCTTTGGACGCCCTGGCTTGCCAGTCCGGATAAGTTTTGGCCTCCCTGGAGCATTTTTTATGGCCTGTTCTGATTCCTCTGCGCTGGCGTACTCTTCACCTTCTACACTGTTGTCGCTGAAATCACCATCCCTCTTCTCATCATCATCGCTGTGTGGACTGAGCTTCATGGCATCATTTCTCGTTGCATTCGTTGAAGATCTTTCTGTAGGTACATCAAACGTTATCTGGTCGGCAATCGATGCTGTTTCAATTGACTCGTCGAACAAAACATCTCGTTTTTCGACAACCTGGTGTTTTTCCTTATCGTATAATCTGTAGGCTTTCGATGCCAGTGAATATCCTACCATCCGATACTCCTTACCCTTCGCCTGGAACTTACTGTGGCGTGCTTTTTCTAAGCCAACAGCCACTGATCCAAATGTACGAAGGTTTTTCACATCGGGCTTCTTGCCACACCACGCTTCAAAGGGTGTCTTGTCAACTAAAGCTGTAGTTGGTGATCTGTTGCGTATATAGCACGCTGTTTGCACTGCCTCTGCCCAAAGAAATTCTGGCATATGCGAGTGGACAAGTAAGCTCCTCGCCATCTCAACCAGAGTTCGGTTTGCCCGTTCTGCTACTCCGTTCTGCTGAGGGCTATACGGAACCGTTAGTTGACGTAGAATGCCATTCTGCTTAAGAAATTCGTCAAAACGCTTGTTGACATATTCACCGCCGTTATCGCTGCGTATTGCTTTGATCTTCCGACCAGTCTGACGTTCGGCCATATTCTTGAATTCCAAAAATTTATCGAACACCTCGTCCTTTGACTTCAAAAAATATGTGAATATGCGCCGAGACATGTCATCAATAAATGTAAGAAAATAAACAGAGCCACCGAGTGATCGCTTCTCAAATGGCCCACATACATCAGTATGTACAAGCTCCAACAGATGTTTTTTTCTATTTTTCGATACCATTGGAAATGGCTGCGTATGAATTTTGCTTTTCATACATGTTCTACACTGAACCTTGTCTGAGAAATCAACATTTTCTATACCGTGTACCATTGTATTCTTTGCAAGGTTCACCAAACTGGCATAATTTAAATGTCCATATCTGTTGTGCCATAATTCTCCACTACGCCGATGCGCAACTGTAAAACAAACATTGTTGTTGCTTCTGAAAATAAATAACTTATTTATTTTCTGTGCTTTAAGTATATGGACACCTTGCTGGCTTACGACCGCCTCCTTGGTGTTGAATAGCACTTTACAACCACGCTCTACAGCTCGGCTAACTGATACAAAATTAGTTTTCATCCCAGGAATATACAAAACGCTTTCTAATTTCAACTCGCCTGAATCAGTTTGAAGTATGACGTCACCTCTACCTACTGCACGTATGACGTTGTTGTCCGCTAGCACAACGTCTTCTTCTTGTGCCACGTATTTAGAAAAAAGGTTTCGCTCGCAACACATATGCATCGTCGCACCGCTATCTAAGCACCAGCTCGATGAATCAAGGTCATAAGCATCTGTTGCCGCCAGAACAGTAAAAGATCGATTTTCTTGCTGGCCTCTTGATGCTTCTTCTTTCCGCCTATTTTTACACTGATTTTTGTAATGACCCCGTTGGCCGCATTTGTAACACTCAATATCTTTCCTACCTTCCTTCTTTTTACGAATGGGATTTGCATGTGCATGAAATGCTTGCTGTTCACTGCAATGTAGCGGTTTAACCTCAATACCCCTACGCTCCCCTTCCTCAAGCAACTTAATTTTTAATATTTCTAGAGACGGTAAGCTATCACGAGTTTCCATGGCGATGACGAAGTTCTCGTATTGCTTAGGTAAGCTTGAGAGTAGTATTATTACTGCGAGCTCCTCGCTCAACTTGATATCTACTTCAGCCAATTTGTCAACGGTTGAACAAAAAGTATTTAAGTAAGTGCTCATTACGTCACCTTCAATCATCCGCAAACCTAGCAATTTTTTGTAAAGCGAAACTTTTCTAACCGGGCCACTAGGTTGATGCACATCTTTCAGCTTTTTCCAAGCACTCGCTGCAGACCTGCAGTTTTTAAGGTAACACAACTGTGTTGGCTTGACACTCAATGTTATCATTGCTAGTGCCTTTTGATCAAGTGCATCCCAGCTTTCCGAATCCTGAACTGGCCTTGGCGTGTCCATTACCTTCCAAGTTTCTGCATGCACCAGCACACTGCGCATTTGAATACTCCAGGAATCGAAGTTTCCTTCATCCAACTTCTCGATCGCATACATTGAAGTCATGGCGACCGCGTGGAATACCTAGTGAATCGCGTTATCTAATTTACCGAAAAATTAATCTACTTCTAATGTTAACCATGTAACTGTTGGGCCTGGGCCCATAACCTGATGAAAATATCTGTAAATTAAAACAGTACTACAAGGAAAACGTGTTAAGTTATTTCGGTTCTTTATTGGACTAAAACAGTATTCTCTTTAAGAGGTTAAAGATGACTGAAAAGAACTATTTGACATTTATACATTTGTAGAGAATTTCAGTAGTAAGTACGGATGTAGGGATGTAGACAGACTCACATTGGGTATTTTTATCTTTTATTTTCAACAACTATTTATTATTTATTATTTATTATTTATTAATTATTATTTAATATTTATTATTTATTATTTATAATTTATTATTTATTATTTATTATTTATTATTTATTATTTATTATTTATTATTTATTATTTATTATTTATTATTTATTATTTATTATTTATTATTTATTATTTATTATTTATTATTTATAATTTATTATTTACTATTAATTACTTATTATATATTATTTATTATTTATTATTTATTATTTATTATTTATTATTTATTATTTATTATTTATTATTTATTATTTATTATTTATTATTTATTATTTATTATTTATTATTTATTATTTATTATTTATTATTTATTATTTATTATTTATTATTTATTATTTATTATTTATTATTTATTATTTATTATTTATTATTTATTATTTATTATTTGTTAATTATTATTTATTATTTATTATTTAATATTTATTATTTATTATTTATTATTTATTATTTATTATTGATTATTTTTTATTTATTATTTATTATTTATTATTTATTATTTATTATTTATTATTTATTATTTATTATTTATTATTTATTATTTATTATTTATTATCTATTATTTATTATTTATTATTTATTATTTATTATTTATTATTTATTATTTATTATCTATTATCTATTATTAATTATTTATTATTTATTATTTATTATTTATTATTTCTTATTTCTTATTTATTATTTCTTATCTATTATCTATTATTTATTATTTATTATTTATTATTTATTATTTATTATTTATTATTTATTATTTATTATTTATTATTTATTATTTATTATTTATTATTTATTATTTATTATTTATTATTTATTATTTATTATTTATTATTTATTATTTATTATTTATTATTTATTATTTATTATTTATTATTTATTATTTATTATTTATTATTTATTATTTATTATTTATTATTTATTATTTATTATTTATTATTTGTTATTTATTATGTATTATCTATTATTTATTATATTTATTATTTATTATTTATTGTTTATTATTTATTATTTAGTATTTATTATTTATTATTTATTATTTATTATTTATTATTTATTATTTATTATTTATAAAATATTATTTATTATTTATAATTTATTATTTATAATTTATAATTTATAATTTATTATTTTTAATATTTATTATTTATTATTTATTATTTATTATTTATTATTTATTATTTATTATTTATTATTTATTATTTATTATTTATTATTTATTATTTATTATTTATTATTTATTATTTAGTATTTATTATTTATTATTTATTATTTATTATTTTTTATTTATTATTTATTATTTATTATTTATTATTTATCATTTATTATTTATTATTTATTATTTATTATTTATTATTTATTATTTATTATTTACTATTTATTATTTATTATTTATTATTTACTATTTATTATTTATTATTTATTATTTATTATTTATTATTTATTATTTATTATTTAATATTTATTATTTATTATTTATTATTTATTATTTATTATTTATTATTTATTATTTATTATTTATTATTTATTATTTATTATTTATTATTTATTATTTATTATTTATTATTTATTATTTATTATTTATTATTTATTATTTATTATTTATTATTTATTATTTATTATTTATTATTTATTATTTATTATTTATTATTTACTATTTACTATTTATTATTTATTATTTATTATTTATTATTTATTATTTATTATTTATTATTTATTATTTATTATTTATTATTTATTATTTATTATTTATTATTTATTATTTATTATTTATTATTTATTATTTATTATTTATTATTTATTATTTATTATTTATTATTTATTATTTATTACTTATTATTTATTATTTATTATTTATTATTTATTATTTATTATTTATTATTTATTATTTATTATTTATTATTTATTATTTATTATTTATTATTTATTATTTATTATTTATTATTTATTATTTATTATTTATTATTTACTATTTATTATTTATTATTTATTATTTATTATTTATTATTTATTATTTATTATTTATTATTTATTTTTTATTATTTATTAAGTTATTATTTATTATTTTTTATTTATTATTTATTATTTATTATTTATTATTCATTATTTATTATTCATTATTTATTATTTATTATTTATTATTTATTATTTATTATTTATTATTTATTATTTATTATTTATTGTTTATTGTTTATTATTTATTATTTATTATTTATTATTTATTATTTATTATTTATTATTTATTATTTATTATGTCTTATTTATTATTTATCATTTATTATTTATTATTTATCATTTATTATTTATTATTTATTATTTATTATTTATTATTTATTATTTATTATTTATTATTTATTATTTATTATTTATTATTTATTATTTCTTATTTATTATTTATCATTTATTATTTATTATTTATCATTTATTATTTATTATTTATTATTTATTATTCATTATTTATTATTTATTATTTATTAGTTTTTGCTGTAGACTTTTTAACTTAACTTATAGTGAATTAGACTTATTTTTGCAGAGGGATAATTTAAAAAAACTATTAATAGCTTCTTTAACACAGCAATATATTAATTTGATTAGATTTAACTAGTTACCTCTGAATACTATTTATATTTGCTTAGTAGTTTTAAGATTCAAATCTGTTGATGTAAATCGTAGATAATAATAAATAAATAAGTATTAAATAAATAAGTATTTATTATTTATTATTTATTATTTGTTATTTATTATTTATTGTTTTTTTGGCTTTGCAAGGAGAACATTTGACGATAGATACCATTTTAAGCCCAATAAGTATCACCGGATGTTGTCTTTTTGGTGTTTGAATGGAAAGAAAAGTCACTTTTTATTTAACAATTTATCAAATGATATAGATAAATATAAAGGAATTCATTTATATTCGCAATGACGTAACTAACTTTATTCGCACACTTAAAAACTATCGGGTTTTTCAATAAGAGCGCTACAAAAGTTTTTTTTTAAATAAAACAAAAACGGTTTCGGATATCAAAAAAAATTTTTTTTTGTGAAAGAACAATTAATGCCATTATTTATAAAACTCAATTTCTTTTGCATGGCCTTCACGGGCATGTTTGCAGAAGTCCAGACGCTGTATGCAATTTTCGACAAATGCAAATTTCACTTTCGATATTCGTACGAAGTTCATCAATCGTCGCTGGCTTGTTGGCATAGAACACAGCCCCACAGGCCACAGGAAATAATCTAACGGCGTCAAATCGCACGACCGAGGTGGTCAAGCGACTGGACCATTTCGTGAGATAACACGTTTTTCAAACTAGGTTTCCAATAATTTGATTGTGACATTCGCTGCGTGGCTTGTGGCGCCGTCCTGTTGGAACCACTTGTTTTCCAAGTCCATATCATCCAATTGGAGCCCAAAACATTCGGTTATCATTCAACGTTGCAGTCAATATAGCTTCTGTCTCATAATTTTCTTATCATTTTAAGAAGATAATGCTGGAGAGACTCAGTTTGCTTCATCTTGTTTTGTATTTCTTTTTAATATTCACTACTAAGTGAAGTTGATTGTTATCGTTCTTAGCGTCGTAAGGTTGTATTTTCGTTTTTTTTTTTTTCAAAAAACAGTGAGAAAACAAAGAGCCAAAGATCTCATCTGTAAATGTGGTTTATTTTGATGAAGTGACTAGCTTCACAAAAAAACAAAAAATATAACAAAAACTTTTCAGATTGAATCACTTCAATTTCTTTTTGCAACTATGTAGGTAGATTAAATTAATCATTCAATCAACTCAAACCATTTTGAAAATCTAACTTCTCACAAATAAGCCACTAGCTTCGTGGGTAACACAAATACTATTGTAAATATCCTTATGTATAAATAAGATTAAATAATAAAAAAAAAGAAGCACCACCGCCTGCTAACAGAATTTATCAATAAAAATGTTCAAAATTCAAAAGAAAACTAAACAAGAACTATAAGAGTAATAGCTTTCAAAATAAAAAAAGTTGCATCAGAGATAGGTAAAAAGCAAGTGTAGAACTTTGAAGTGAGTTTGTGTTTTTCATTGTGTCTTCGATAAAGTCTAACAGTTAATGTTTTGGTTGCTCAAACCCATCACTGGATGATGGCGTGAAGTGTGGTTTTATGTGCTTATCATATATTGTTCAATGCGAAGCAGAAATGAAAATATCTGGCTTGCTTTCTATAAGAGAGAGAGAGAGAGAGAGAGGGAGAGACAGAGAGAGAGAGAGAGAGAGAGATACAGACAGACAGAGAAACATGCGACGCCGCACAGCTTACAATAGCTTACTCCTTACTATAGCAAAAAGTGTCGTGACAACTTTTCGTAAGAATTTTTTCCGTCTAGCACCCTTTCACAACGCGCAATACAATAAGGAACTTCGTTCCAAAAACATAATTAATATTATTTATTTCTACCAAGTATAAACTTTCATAGACAGATATAATTTACTTACAAAGCATTCATAATAAATTTCTTACATAAATTTCTATTGAAATGACAATCAATAACATTATTTAATTCATTGAAACATGACATATAGCATTTGTCAAACGTTCACTTTGACTATAATTAGTTGTGTGCCTACAA
The DNA here is from genome assembly GCA_914767635.1 of Melanostoma mellinum. NCBI lineage: Eukaryota > Metazoa > Arthropoda > Insecta > Diptera > Syrphidae > Melanostoma > Melanostoma mellinum. The sequence goes on along the minus strand of OU612061.1, from coordinate 4,015,023 downwards.
GTAAAGAAGAATATGTGTCTTAAATGCCGAGAAGGAGCATAAATATTCAATAGCTCTAACAACTGAGTGCAATCGATATGCTGACAAATAATGTCACGAGCAAATAATGCGAAAAAAGAAAACCTTCTATTATATATAGAGGTTCTAAAGCAATCAATAAGCATCTGGCTTCATAAGATGGCATATTATGAAAGTTGAAAAGCTTCCGTAAAGCGAATCTTGTGAGCCTCTTTTGTATCCTCTCATTACGCAATATGCTGTTGTTATAATAGGGACTCCAAATTATACAACAATATTCAAGTACTGATCGAATAAGGGAAATATATACATATTTTAATGAGTAAAGGATCAACAAACTCCTTACTATTTCGAAATAAAAAATTTCGGATAAAAAAAGTTCGTAGAAAAAACAAAATTAGATTTTTTACCTGTTTTAGTTTTTTCCAAGTATCATAAAATGTATGGGTCTTGAGTAGACTTAGTAATGAGTTTTTTTTTATTATTGTTTTGTTCATCTATGTTTTTCAAAAAAATCTGGCAACCCTTAATCTATGGATGCTTAACTTAAATACAGTCTTAAAGTTTGTTATTTTTACAAAAAATTAAGTCTAAGATGAGGTCTCTATCATCAGTATTGAAAGAGATATCGAATTTAACACAGGTACACCAAAGTTAGACTTTTTTTAAATTTTCAAAAAGTGATGTCAAACTTCAGAAACGGACTTACTGTATAAAAATTTTTTTATTAGAATATGACCAAGAATCATATCCCAAAGTATGTAAAACGAATTACGGGACACCCTGTATATCGAGTCTTCTTGGTGACGCTTCTCCATGGTATTAAGGCAAAAATTGGAAAATAATGCTAAATTCGTGGTCTTAGACCTACCACTTACAAAGCCATGTTGGTATAAAGATATGCAATTTTTAGCTGCAGAATAAATATGCTTTTTTACTATAGCTTTAAACATTTTAGGAATAAGTTGAAGATTGGCTATAGGTCTATATTTTTCAACATTTTGTTTTGAACCCGATTTATGAATCGGAAAAGTGTACGATTTTTTCCCAGAATCTAAGAATAAACCTTGAATCAAAGACAAATTAAATAACTTTAAGAGTGGCCCACTTGAACTGTTTTTGCATTAAAAAAAAAAATCGGTGGAATATTTTCAGGCGAATATGAAAATTAATCATCTAGAGACTCCAGTTCCCATAGCACTTCATCAACAGAAAGTGTAAGGGAACCTATATCAATGGAAGATGTTGAACCTGACGTTGGATAAAAAACACAGGTTTCGGAACAGAAGTTTGTTTGAAAAAAGTTAGCAAACATATTGAAGTTATGGTATCCGAACTAGTATGAGACTTGAACTTCATTGTAGCAGGAAGGCCTTACTAAGAAAAACTAAGTCTAATATTCTTCCCAAAGATTTCAAAACCGAATTCAGCTGATTAAAGTAAAAGGCTGACATGGTATCTAAAACTTCTTCTTCATAATAATTTGTCATCTACAGAAAAAATCCAATTAATAGTAGGTAAATTGAAATCCATAATTGATTTGGCTAGTTTTATGGCAGCATTTGCTCTAGAAGCACGTGTGTTTCGAAAAGTTTTAAGAGAAGTTTTAAGCAACGATTTTAAACTCTTTTCCATCAATTACAAAGATGGTTTCAGAATTTTCATCAATTCTCTTCAATTCTCTGTGATCTTTTAAGAAATCTATGTGCGAAATGTTAATGTTTATCAGCTTTTGCCGCAAAAAAGCCTTTGTTTTAATATGAACTTTAATTTCCTGTGGTCAAAATTTACCGTTCATAAGCAAAAGGCAAATCATTCATTATTGTTTTATTAACAGAGGCCCAAATTTAGGTTACAATTTTACTTCAAACGAGTTTGATGCGCTGTATCACTCTATATTAAGAATTGAATCCCTTAATCCCCGAACTGAAGTCGGTAGTGCGGGCGCAATCCTGGTTGGCTTCATCATTCTGGCTAGACTACATCCCAAGGCAGGTATGTTGAAATTCGCTGAGTTGAATCACTTCACGCAGTTCATTGATGAGCCCACTCGGATTCCTCTTGGCAAATCGGACCATTGTCGATTGTGTCACATCGGTAGATTGATCATTGTCCGTCACAGCCAAAATAGATAAAGTCCTTAAAAGAACTGTGTGGCAAACTCAGAAAGCCAATTGGGATGGCCCACAGTGGAAATTTCCAAGCTTATAAAGTTTATAAACTTAAAGAAAAAATATTTACTGGGTGTTTCAGAATCTGCTGCTGAAATAAAAAGTTTTAGTTAAGGTGGTTAACATGATTGGTATTAAATTTTAGAAAGATTGAAAGTCAATTTAACAGGGAATTTGAGTATGAATTTAAATTTTTATATAAAAGAGTGCTTATAAGTATTTATAAAGTATTTTATTGATAGATTTCTTTTCAAAAAGTAGGAAAATAAAATAAAAAAAATAAATATTTTCATAGTCTTTGTAGTCTTTATTTTTTGACTCTTGGGATTCTTCTTACAACTCTCCAAGTGGAAGAGATTTATATTCGATTAAGTTTTGACTATGAAACAAAATTTTATGAAGAGTTAGTGTTTGTAATTTTTATGGATACTTTTGTTCCAATAACTCGGTTTTTTTGGTGTACTCTCCAAACATAACTGTATTAACATTTTCCCTGGAATGCAAAATATTAAGTATTATTTTGATCCTAGTTATAACCTCTTCATTGACCCCAATTATTCGACCAGTTGCACCCGTTTGTTCAAAAAATCTACTTGAAGTGTCATTGCTTTTTGCTAGTCCTTGTGTTGGTTTATCCGCATCAAGTCCAGGCTCATCGTGAGAAAGCCTTTTTCTCTTGTTTTCTTTTCGTTTCAACCTCCTAGATGCCAATAGATTCATCAAATTCCTCTCCTTCTTGTCGAAGTGTATAAGCAAGTTTCAAAAAATTAAAAAATTCTATACACCTGGTTCTAGCATGCAATGGAGAGATTCCGTGTTCGTAATTATGTTCGTCGTTATATAACTCACCCTGGTTGTTGAAGTTTTTTTAGTGTCCTTATACATATCGGACATTACCACGTAGACTTGTTTCTTTTGATTCGTTTAAGACTTTTCCATCAATCCTAGTTAAAAAGAACTCATGTGTCACCAATATAGTTATATCTTCATTAACTCTAAACATTGTCGGTTTAATCTTCTTCTTTTTCATTTTCGGCGTTACGAGTAGTGATCTTGAAGCGATCACAACTCTCCCACTTTTCTGCTTCACACTAGTGATCCGCCTGTGGGGTACGCCGCGTTGACCTCAGAAATCGTCGGCAAGCCTCCCGGTTTTGGATTGTTCCATGTCTGAGGCCAACCAAATGCTGCTGTTTTTGCATTTTCTTGTACCAGGAGTGTTTTGGCCTTCCTTTTCTTTTTCGTCGCGAATTTGTTGAAACGTTGTACGATATTGCCTTTTTGACGGGGTTGTGCGGATCTCTCCTTTGAACATGACAATACCAACTGAGCCGGTCGTGCTGAATTTTGTCCAAGATGGTACTTTTGACATGAAGGCTTCCACGGATCTTAGTACTTCTAATTCGATCAAGCTTTGTTACTCCTGCTGTCATCCGAAGCATCTTCATTTCGGCTGCCGTCAATTTGCTCTCATACTTTTTGTACATTGTCCAACATTGTGAACCGTATGTCAGAGCTGGACGGACAACTGCTGTGTAGAGTCTTCCCTTCAGCTTAGGGGGCATTTTTCGATCACAGAAGATAGCGGAGTTTTCTCGCCACTTCATCCACCCTACGCTTACTCGATGATTGATGTCGTCATCACAAGATGCTTCACTATTGATCATAGATCCCAGATATTTACACTTTTCACACTTGGGCTTGTCTGGATCAGAAAAAGGGCAGCACAGGTATTCAGTCTTTTTAGCGCTAATACGGTACCCATTTCCTTCCAGAACATCAATCCAAACGTCAAGTGCTCGTTGCAGGGATGTAGGATCCTCGCTTATGATGGCTCCATCGTCAGCAAAGAATAATTGTTGTACTTTATTGTCCGTTACTTTTCCTTCGAGCAAATAATCCAGAACAGCAATAAAGAGCAGTGGACTCAAGACACTTCCCTGATGTACACCTACTGTTATTTGGAATTCTTCGGTGACTCCAGCTGGGCATCTCACTTTTGTAACTGCTCCTTCGTACATGTCCATAATTATTCGCACATAGGCTTCAGGAACTCCTCGTTGTCTGAGGGCCACCCATATCAGATCTCGTGGTTGTCGATCGAATGCCTTTTCGAAGTCAACCAACACAATATGCAAATCCTCTAAGGCATCTCGGTGTTTTTCCATAATGATCCTTATACTTTGGATTGCGTCTGTAGTTGACTTACCCGCGACAAACCCGCATTGGTCATCAGACAGCCTTATTATTTTCCGCAGTCGGCTATCTAAAACCCGCTCAACGATCTTCATAGTGTGGGACATCAACTTGATCGAACGATAGTTGTCACAGCTTCTGGTATCTCCCTTTCCCTTGTACATTGGAAGAAGAAAACTTTCCCTCCATTGATTAGGCAAACTGTCACCTCTTATAAGTTTGGAGATGAGAATCGTGAGCCATCTTAACCCGATGTCTCCCATATTTTTCCAAAACTCATATGGTACCCCGTCTGGCCCAATCGCTTTGCCTTTTTTGGAGTTCTTAACTGCCTCCCTAACTTCTTCGACTGTGACGTCGGATACTTCCGTAAAGTTAGGTGCAGCTGTTGGAAAAAGGCGCCGAGGAAACTGTTCATTCAAAAGATCATCACAATACTGTCGCCACCTGTGAAGAATTTTGTCGTCATCCACAAGTAGCACTCCTTGAGCATCATTGATGAACTTCGGCGAACGAATCTCCTGCGCATTTCTCCTTCTCTGAGCGGCTATTTTGAAAATAGTTGCTCCCTTATTCAAGTTGCTTTGTCTTAGCTCATGGATTGCCTGATTTGCTTCAGCAGCTGGGGCAGAAATCTCTTCCAGCTCTCGATACAGGCCCTCCGTGCTTTTTGCTTGAAGTTGGGCGCACTTTTTCTTCGCTTCTTTTCTGCAGCTCTTGTATTCCATTTTGAAACGTGCTTTTTCATTTGTATTTCTTGAGGGGCATACATTGTCGGTTTAATATCTTCTATTCGTTTTTTTTTTATATAGGTTGACTAATGTATTTATGAGTTCACTATAGTTTCTTCAGCATTTTGGAACATTATGGGTTGGCAGAAATGAGTTGATTATGGGCGAGAGTTCCGCCAATGGTCACAATCTGTAGGGTGGAGCCTGAATGGAACAATTGATGCCATGAGCACGTATGCGTCTGTACCACCATCTGATGTATAAATTTTAGGCTTGTACGCAACTTGTCCAGACGATCCATCGCCGCCAGTGCAATTATTTGTTCCTCTGTTTTTCTTTTTTAAAAGCCGCCTTGCAGTATGATCCATCATGTCTTGAAGTTTCCCAATAACTGATTTTTTCGAGATTTTGCTTTTTTCTAGAAATGGTTATTTTTTCATAGCTGTAATGGTGTTGTAGGATGGATAGGATATATTGTGTTTCCTCAACGAAGTTCTCAGTATCTTAGACTTTTCTTTTGATAGACGAAAATCCATGAACAAAGCTAATGCGTTGTCATTAGTATATTATATGGGATCCTTTTGTGGAGTAGGAATGCTTGACTCTTTTGACTCGAAGTTGACTTGCATTAGAAATTGCTTTGTGATGTGCTCTTCAATTGATATGGTCTTAATTATATCTTATCACTAATGCATCAGAAAACATTTGTTATTCAATTCTAACGAAAACATAGTTGTTATTCCATTTGAAAATTTTCCTGATACGTTTTCCTGATGGCAATAACTGTGTGGGAAACGATTTTGAAACTATTTATTTAGTTATTTAGAACAGCAATGGTCAGTGGCCACAGTTGTAGGATCTCTTCCTAGCAATTAGCCTGGGTACGAACCGAAACCGAATAAAGATTGGTTGATGAAAAAAATGTGGAATGCATTGGTGATTTTGATGGTGGCAGAGGAATGGTGTGGTGAAAACGTAATGCAAGAGATTAATTTCGAACTCAAATTAATACTCCCAGACTCCCAGACTCCCACCTCCCACGTCCCACATACCACATTGCTATTCAGATTCGAAAGAGAAATCTAAGAGAAAATGCGGGAGAAACTAGTACCCACACACATCTGACCTGGGGTTTTTGTGTCACCCATACAGTCAAACATAGTAATGATGGACGCCCTTCCGGGAATGTTTTCTGACGGGGTTTTGACTACAAAATTATTATTTGGTCACACCTATTTTCCAAAAATTCTAAAATGAATTTAGAGACCTAAATCGTAGTTCTGTGGTTAAAAACACGGCCAAAAAAGCCTCATATCCGTAAATGCCTACCGGCCATATTCGAAATTGCTAACTTCGAAATTGACTGGTGAGCGTGGGTGTCGTCAGGCTATAAAAGGGAAATTCGACCAGCTTCGTTCTTTTTGTGTGGTGTAAGATTTCGACTGGTGCGGGTCCAGAGTCATCGAAATTTCGGTTGTACTTCGAGGCTAAAACCTTTTTTTTTACAATTGCCCAAATCCTCTAAAATCGAAAAAATAAAAGGGAAAACTTTAACATGCGAGGGTAAAAGTATTCGGTTCGGCTACCTCGGTCTAAAAAAACTGATATTTCGGTTACCGTAAAAAAAAAAGGAGAAAAAAGTATAAACGTACAGATGCCGTCGGGGATTATAAGATACTCTCCGGGTTATAAGAAACGCCTATCAAAATTATAAAAACAAGCCCCTTGGTACCCAAAACTACCTTGTAAATGCGTAAAAAAAAAAAAAAAAAAAAAAATTGACAAAACTATATAATTTTGTGGAAACCACGTTAAAGTGTAATAGAAAGAAAAACCGGAAAAAGGAGGGAACAAAAAAAAAAAAAATAGAAACCCTTTAAGTGAAATTTAAGTAACCTCCCTATAAAAGCCCCCGCACCGTAGACGCCCGAACAAATTAAACTAAAATTATTCCCTAAAACAAAAAAAGGAAAGAAAAAAAAACTACCCAGTGTACCCCTATCACACTCCCCGAAAACTCATCGTATCAGTGTATTGCCGAAGCGTACTCAGCCCATAAACCCCTCGGCATGAGATACGCATAAACTCGATCGCCAAGGCCAAAAGCGCCGCTTTGCCTGCGAGAAGTCAGCATCTTCCCGAACACCTGACGGCGATAGGAAAGTCCTAACAAGAGAAGTAACTCGAATGCCACTACCAACCAGCAACTCTACCTTTCAACGAATTCAGAAACCAGCACTCGTCATATTTTTTTTTATATATTTTATTAAAATTTTGTTGTTTTTTTTTCCTGGCGTTAAAATTTATCTTATAGTAATTTTGAAATCCAAATCTTATTGGATACATTAAATTTCCCTAGAGAGAGAAAAAAAAAGAAAGGGTTATTTCATTTAAATTATCCATTATCATGCCCTTTCGTCCAGTGAATAAGTAAAGCCATATTAGAAATCTTTATTAAATTTCCCAAGTGAAGTGATACAAAGAAACCTTGCCAATTGTGGATCGTTAATGTAGTGATTAAGGTATCATTTAACTATTTTCTTTTCCCCTTGAACAAAATCTAGATTGTCAGCATTATCCTCTGGAGCGGTGCACCACCACAAAGGATTTTTATGGTAAGTCTATAAATGGATTGTAAAATATGTTTTGCATGAAAAAAAGAAATAATTGAAATGGAATTTTAATCACTGAGTATATGGTAACCAGAACGGATGGGTAGATCTTTAACTTCATTTGTGCTATTTGATTTCTTATGTGATGTATCTATCGGTATTGAAAGAAAATCGGTCAATTGTAAATTTTTTTTTTTAACTACGATCATGTACTTATTTTGTTGCATTTTGGTATAGGAAAATTAAAGTTTAAGTTAAGTTTTTTTTTCTGAATAAAGCCAACTTTTGTCATTGTGTAAATGAAATACTTGGGGTGTTATTTAGTTTTTTTTTCTAATTCATCTTCAGCTAGTTCGGTTCTTTTGGGAAGATTGTTCAATTTTTATCCATTAGGTTAAAGACGCGACGGCGAAACATGATTATGGATTAAGTGAAGCTCTAATTGGTGGATGTGGCAATCATGATGGAAGGTGACGTAAGAAAGGATGATTCTGAGTTAGTATGAAGATCAATTACTTTTTTTTGATGATCGGAGATTCTGCTCCGGGTTAAGGTATGGATTTTTTTTGGAAGTATATTTTGTTTGAGATGGGTAATATTCTAGTCTAGTCTAGAATTTAGATTGAAGATGATAAACCTGTAAGTTTTGAGAAATTATAGCTAGGGGCTATTATAAGCAGTTGAGGGAAATAGTAGCAAGGCCGTGTCATTACGATGCGTGGGTGGGCAACCTCGAGAGTCATTAACATCTCTGACTCTCCTCACGGTGGGAAAAGGGGGAATTATCAATCAAAGGCGAATTCGGGCTTCATACTTAATGAACCCGATTTTTTTTTATCTAACTATGGCATGAAAATCGTAACAATCGTTCAGAGTTACAACAGCAAGAACCCCCCCATCCGACGAGCTAGGTTGTGCATTACGCAAGCATGCCAGCTGTTGTACCGGAACACCCTTTTCTTCCACTGCCAGGATCAACCCTCTATACCTGTAAATCGTGGGCAGTAATGGTGGTTAATGGAAGCAAAGGATAAAGGACTTCTCGATCAGAATAGTTTGTTAATGTGCTGTCGTGAGTTTAGATTTTAGAGTTTTAGCACCTCTGCTGTTGGAGAGAGTTACAAACAGTTGTAGAGAGTCCTTACCGAGATCCGGTTCCGTTACAGGTGGCGCCCAACGTGGGGCCCGATTCGCCTTAATTTTCCATCCCGTATAAGTTGAATATAAGATACGGTATGAATAAGGTTTTTGATTAGCCTGAATCTTGAATTGTTTTAGTATATGCTGGTTTGAAAGGTAAATAGTTTTCCTTAGATTTATAAATGGAAGTTAGGATCGGATCGTCCAGTAAATGGGTTGCATTTTTTATCCCCGTTTAGTCTGTTGCGACGATTCTGTACATTTCAATTACTATCTAATCAAACCGCAAAGTTCTTTTGCCTTTTGAATCCGTATTTTCAGGTTATGTACACCAGAATTATAGTTGTTCAGAAGATACCTTAGAATATTTGCTTGCAGAAAATTTTCATCGTTCGTCCGTTAGTATAAGCTCAGGTAGCATGTACTAAGTCCGTTGCGACATGAAAAGTTTTTACTCTCTTGAATTAAAAAAATCGGACCAATATACAGAAAACAGATTTTACTATACTTTTGCTGTATCAAAGTATTTTCAATTTTAAGAATTTTCAATATGATTAACCTTTTTCCCTTCCGTGAGTTCTTAGCGTAATACCAATCCTTATTTTCGGTCAGTCATTTCTTTTTCTAATTGTCACATCCACCAAACCTATCTATGAAAAAGTACAACCAAAAAATTTTTTTTCTTAAGCTTAAAAGATTTAATTGATATTTCGATTTTTTTTGTTAAATACAAGTTTTGATTTTTTTTTTATATAAATTTTGCATAGTCACATTTTTGAATTATTACTGTTGTTAAGAGTTGATAGTTAGACACTCTTTTTCTCCCATTTTTTTTTAGTTCTATATATTTTTTTTGAAGTTATTTAAAATCTTGCAAAAGGTTCGGTTAACACCGTATGCTTTCTTCTGAAGGTGAAGAAAGTCATTTGTTGCGTTCAGGTCGAAGTTGGGGTCGCAGTAGGGTTATTCGTGGTCGAGGTCAAAGGCATTTCCGTGGTAGAGGTAGGCATAGACAAGGAACCATGGCTTCTGAAAATCAGATGACGCCCGGGCAAGTCACTCTGAATCCGGCTTCAGTGGCTTCAGGCTCTCATCATAATAGACCTGATCCAAATCAAAGTCTTAGACTTCCAGGAAATGGAAATGATGAAATAGACTTGCCAACTTACATCCAAGGCTTAGTAACTGCTTCCATCGGAGTTAATAGAACTGAAGATTTGCAAGCTATGCGTAGAGAGATGGAATTAAATAGAGAAGAACTGAAGAAACAAATGGCGGACATTGTTCGGGAAACCTTATTAGCCAATACTCCTGCGGCCCGAAGCGAATATGAAGTCCGTAGACGCGAACCAATCCCAAACAACCCAACCCCTGGTTCCTCTGTACCAAACACAGCTGGAATTTCAGTCGCTGCTCAGCAAATGGCTCAGGCAAGCAATTTAGATCCTAGTGCAGAAGAATTTCTTGCACGAATTCGTAATATGAATTTAAATAACGTTCCCAGGGAACAATCTCAAGTAAACCTAACGCCAGGTAGTAGCACACCCTCAAATTTTAACGCTAAATTTTACAATTACCACAAATGGGGGTTGAAGTACAATAACGAAAATATGACTGTGGACGAATTTATATTTCGGCTGGAAAGGTTAAAAAGTTGCTATAAGTCCACCTGGGATGAGATCGTTCTTAATTTCCATCAATTTGTTGATGGGGATGTTGCAACTTGGTATTGGCTTTATTTGAAGGGCAATCCCTCCGTTAATTGGCCAGCCCTTCGATATGCCATTATTGAACGGTTCCGTACCTTAGAAACGGATGGTGAACTTGCTAGGCGTATGTACGACCGTCGTCAAAAAATTAATGAATCTTTTGATGATTTCTTTACTGCTATTCAAAGTTTAAATGCGCGCTTACTTGTCCCTAAACAAAGTCAGGAGATAATGACCCTAGTAAAGCAAAACGTCGGAAGGCGGATGGGTGAACTTCTGCTAACTTATAGACCTCAAGGGTTGAATGAAATGGTCTATGTTTGCAGAACTATCGAAAGATATCTGAATAAGCATGATGAACAAAAACCAAAAAGTTCGGGTTTTCAACCAATTCGCAGGAATGTGAGTGAGATCGACACCACAGAAGATTTCTATTCCCCAGTTAGCCAAACACCAGCGACAGCTACGGTCGAAGCCGTTCGCGAAATACGGGATACCAGTAAATATGTTTGCTGGAATTGCAGGATGCAAGGCCATGGTTATATGGAATGCCCTGTAGCCCAGAGATCCTTATTTTGCTATCGATGTGGTAAAGAAGGAACCACGTCCCCAAAATGTACAAGTTTAAAATGTTCGGGAAACTCCAGACAGAGCAAATCTTAAACCGGACTGCTTTGCTCGCTACGTCAAAATCCGGAAATCAATTAGATACAATGAATTCATACCCCAAATCCGAACTAAATTTTATCCCAACACAAATTTTAAAAAAACCTCCAGATTCAATAGCAATAGCCAAAGATGAATCTACCCCAAAACCGAATTTAAACCATAAATTTAAAAGTCTGCATGAACGTCAAGTTGAGTATTATGCTGCAAGAAATAGGATTTTTGCGACACCAAACCCCACTGTCTCAAACAGAATCGCAAGGATACGAAATCGTAAAAAGGATAGGAAAAATGTTTTAAAAGGTATAGAGGCAACAACCTTATGTTGCTCGGACGATCCCCGTCCCTATGCGATGGTAAAAATTTTCGAAGAAAACATGCTTGGACTACTGGATAGTGGTGCCAGCATCAGCTGTTTAGGTGTAGGTGGTGAGGACTTCCTGAGCCAGCATAAAGTTCCCTTTACACGTTTCACTTCCAGCGTTAGAACAGCAGACGGACAAAACCAACCAATTATTGGAAAATTTGTAGCTAACATTACTTATAAAAATGAAATCAAACCGATAGACATGTTCATAGTCCCCAGCTTACAACAAAAATTATATTTAGGTATAAACTTTTGGAAAGCTTATAACATTGCCCCGAATTTGATATCCGAAATGTCTCTTCCGGACATTTCCTTGGGAAACGTCGCCTCAGAGATGCGAGAACTTTCGGAGGAGGATCTATGTAAATTAAAAACAACCATCAGTATGTTCCCTTCCTATGCCAAACTTGGCTTGGGCAGAACCACACTGGAGGAACACGAAATCGATACGGGGGATGCCGAACCAATCAAACAAAGACACTATCCCGTTTCTCCAGCGGTGCAAAAGCTGTTATATGAGGAATTGGATAGGTTACTGGAAATGGGCATAATTGAAGAGAGCAACAGTCCATGGAGCTCTCCTGTAGTCCTTGTACGAAAACCAGGAAAAAACCGGATGTGCTTGGACTACAGAAAAGTAAACCAAAAGACAAAGAAAAGTGCCTATCCTTTGCCTCATATTCAAGCTGTGCTTAGCCGTATTTCAGATACACGCTATATATCTAGCGTGGATCTGAAGGACGCATTTTTGCAGATACCGTTGGAGAAATCCTCACGGGAAAAGACTGCGTTTACGGTTCCTGGTAGGCCCTTATACCAGTTCAAAGTAATGCCCTTTGGCCTTTGCAATGCACCTCAACGTCTTTGCAAATTAATGGACAAAGTGGTACCACACGAACTAAGAGAAAAGGTTTTTGTTTACTTAGACGATCTTCTTATAGTCTCGAGCACCTTTGAAGAACACATACGGTTTCTAACTATTATCGCGGAGAAATTAAAGACAGCTGGACTAACTATTAACCTCGAAAAGTCTAAGTTCTGCTATAAAGAGCTTAGGTATCTAGGGTACGTCATCGGCAATGGTTGTATAAAAACAGATCCAGCAAAGATCTCTGCCATACAAGATTTTCCGATCCCCCAAAACCAGCGCCAAGTGCGTAGGTTCTTAGGCATGTCCGGTTGGTTTCGTAGATTTGTCAGGGACTACTCAACTCTTGCGACGCCCATTACAAATACTTTGAAAAAATCTAAGAAATTCGAATTCGATTCAGAAGCTGTAAAGTCGTTTAACACCATAAAAGACAGGTTAACCTCTGATCCTGTACTCATTACACCAGACTATAATAAACCTTTCTACGTCTTGTGCGATGCTTCATCTACCGGTATAGGAGGAGTTTTATGTCAAAGGGATGATGATAATACCGAAAGACCCATCTATTTTTACTCGCACAAATTGAATAAAGCCCAGTGCAATTATAGCGTCACTGAAAGGGAGTGCTTGGCCGCAGTCCTTAGCATTGAACAATTCAGACCCTATATTGAAGGGTATCATTTTCACGTTATTACTGATCATGCTAGTCTTAAGTGGTTGATGGGCCAAAAGGACCTAAGTGGTAGGTTGGCTCGATGGAGTCTTAAGCTTCAAGGGTATGATTTCGATATTCAGCATCGTAAAGGCACCCAACATTACAGTACCAGACGCTTTGTCAAGAGCTTTTGCTGCGGATGGGTTGTCCCTTGATGACATGCCGGAATCATGCCCTAACGAGGTACTGCGCATAGATCTTACTGATCCCAGTTTCAAATCTGCGGAATATGTACAGATCCTCGATAGCGTCGAAAAACAAAAGGAGCAGTTGCCTGACCTTCAAATCTCAGACAATTTCGTCTATAAGAAGGTACAGCACAGCACCGGTAATCCTCTTGAGGATGACCTAGGATGGAAGCTTTGGATTCCATCGCAACTGACTTCTCAACTGATATCCTTGGCTCATGAACCACCAAAAGCATCACATGGAGGTATTGGGAAGACTTTGAATAGACTTCGCAAACAATTTTACTGGCCAAACATGGCATCGCATGTTAAGAGCTACGTTTCTCGTTGTGAAGTTTGTAAGACTTCCAAAGCGTCAAACCAGATCTTGCGACAACCTATGGGAAAGTCCTTTACCGTTGAACGACCCTTCCAACATGTGTACATAGACTTCCTTGGTCCTTACCCTAGGTCTAAAACAGGTAACACCTTCATAATAATTGCCTTAGACCAGTTAACGAAATTCGTTATCATTCACGCTATAAGGAAAGCGACGTCAGAGCTAGCCATCAAATTTCTACATGATCAGATTCTCTGCACCTATGGAGTCCCGGAGACCATTTTAAGTGATAATGGTAAACAATTTACTAGTAGTTCCTTTGCTAAGCTAATGACTTCCTATGGTATTAAACATCTGAGAACGGCTGTGTATGCGCCGCAATCAAATGCCAGTGAACGAGTAAATCGTTCGCTTCTAGCTGCCATCAGGTCCTATCTAGGTAAGGATCAAAAAAATTGGGATATAAACTTACCCTCTATCAGTTGTGCCTTGAGGACGGCCACTCACTCGGCTACAGGTATGTCTCCTTATGAGGCCTTGTTCGGGCAAACTATGGTACAGCATGGGTCAGATTATGCCCTCTTGAGAAAGCTTAATTGTGTGAACAATTCAGAGTTAAATTTAATCCCTAAAGCAGCGAAAATGAACATTATTCACTCGGCCCTGAAAGAATCGCTTCAAAAGGCTCATATAACGTACGAGCATTCCTATAATACCCGAAGCAAGGACATCAAGCACCAAATAGGCGACGTAGTTTACAAACGCAATTTTATATTGAGTGATGCAAGTAAACGCATAAATGCAAAACTATGCCCCAAGTTCACAAAAGCAAAAATCCGCAAAATTATTGGCAGCAGTTTGTACGAATTAGAGGATATGGAAGGGAAGGTTCTAGGTATTTACCATTCGAAAGACTTCAAAAAGTAAAGCGTATTAATGGCCCGGCTAGCTCAATCGTGAGCATGAGACATATCAGGGGTGGGTCGACTGGGGAAAAAGAAAGACTTTGAAATCGTTTCGTTTTCTTTTCCATTTTTTTTCACTGCGTTTATCAAATGAAAAAGTTTTGTGGGAAACGATTTTGAAACTATTTATTTAGTTATTTAGAACAGCAATGGTCAGTGGCCACAGTTGTAGGATCTCTTCCTAGCAATTAGCCTGGGTACGAACCGAAACCGAATAAAGATTGGTTGATGAAAAAAATGTGGAATGCATTGGTGATTTTGATGGTGGCAGAGGAATGGTGTGGTGAAAACGTAATGCAAGAGATTAATTTCGAACTCAAATTAATACTCCCAGACTCCCAGACTCCCACCTCCCACGTCCCACATACCACATTGCTATTCAGATTCGAAAGAGAAATCTAAGAGAAAATGCGGGAGAAACTAGTACCCACACACATCTGACCTGGGGTTTTTGTGTCACCCATACAGTCAAACATAGTAATGATGGACGCCCTTCCGGGAATGTTTTCTGACGGGGTTTTGACTACAAAATTATTATTTGGTCACACCTATTTTCCAAAAATTCTAAAATGAATTTAGAGACCTAAATCGTAGTTCTGTGGTTAAAAACACGGCCAAAAAAGCCTCATATCCGTAAATGCCTACCGGCCATATTCGAAATTGCTAACTTCGAAATTGACTGGTGAGCGTGGGTGTCGTCAGGCTATAAAAGGGAAATTCGACCAGCTTCGTTCTTTTTGTGTGGTGTAAGATTTCGACTGGTGCGGGTCCAGAGTCATCGAAATTTCGGTTGTACTTCGAGGCTAAAACCTTTTTTTTTACAATTGCCCAAATCCTCTAAAATCGAAAAAATAAAAGGGAAAACTTTAACATGCGAGGGTAAAAGTATTCGGTTCGGCTACCTCGGTCTAAAAAAACTGATATTTCGGTTACCGTAAAAAAAAAAGGAGAAAAAAGTATAAACGTACAGATGCCGTCGGGGATTATAAGATACTCTCCGGGTTATAAGAAACGCCTATCAAAATTATAAAAACAAGCCCCTTGGTACCCAAAACTACCTTGTAAATGCGTAAAAAAAAAAAAAAAAAAAAATAGACAAAACTATATAATTTTGTGGAAACCACATTAAAGTGTAATAGAAAGAAAAACCGGAAAAAGGAGGGAACAAAAAAAAAAAAAATAGAAACCCTTTAAGTGAAATTTAAGTAACCTCCCTATAAAAGCCCCCGCACCGTAGACGCCCGAACAAATTAAACTAAAATTATTCCCTAAAACAAAAAAAGGAAATAAAAAAAAACTACCCAGTGTACCCCTATCACACTCCCCGAAAACTCATCGTATCAGTGTATTGCCGAAGCGTACTCAGCCCATAAACCCCTCGGCATGAGATACGCATAAACTCGATCGCCAAGGCCAAAAGCGCCGCTTTGCCTGCGAGAAGTCAGCATCTTCCCGAACACCTGACGGCGATAGGAAAGTCCTAACAAGAGAAGTAACTCGAATGCCACTACCAACCAGCAACTCTACCTTTCAACGAATTCAGAAACCAGCACTCGTCATATTTTTTTTTATATATTTTATTAAAATTTTGTTGTTTTTTTTTCCTGGCGTTAAAATTTATCTTATAGTAATTTTGAAATCCAAATCTTATTGGATACATTAAATTTCCCTAGAGAGAGAAAAAAAAAGAAAGGGTTATTTCATTTAAATTATCCATTATCATGCCCTTTCGTCCAGTGAATAAGTAAAGCCATATTAGAAATCTTTATTAAATTTCCCAAGTGAAGTGATACAAAGAAACCTTGCCAATTGTGGATCGTTAATGTAGTGATTAAGGTATCATTTAACTATTTTCTTTTCCCCTTGAACAAAATCTAGATTGTCAGCATTATCCTCTGGAGCGGTGCACCACCACAAAGGATTTTTATGGTAAGTCTATAAATGGATTGTAAAATATGTTTTGCATGAAAAAAAGAAAAAATTGAAATGGAATTTTAATCACTGAGTATATGGTAACCAGAACGGATGGGTAGATCTTTAACTTCATTTGTGCTATTTGATTTCTTATGTGATGTATCTATCGGTATTGAAAGAAAATCGGTCAATTGTAAAATTTTTTTTTTAACTACGATCATGTACTTATTTTGTTGCATTTTGGTATAGGAAAATTAAAGTTTAAGTTAAGTTTTTTTTCTGAATAAAGCCAACTTTTGTCATTGTGTAAATGAAATACTTGGGGTGTTATTTAGTTTTTTTTTCTAATTCATCTTCAGCTAGTTCGGTTCTTTTGGGAAGATTGTTCAATTTTTATCCATTAGGTTAAAGACGCGACGGCGAAACATGATTATGGATTAAGTGAAGCTCTAATTGGTGGATGTGGCAATCATGATGGAAGGTGACGTAAGAAAGGATGATTCTGAGTTAGTATGAAGATCAATTACTTTTTTTTGATGATCGGAGATTCTGCTCCGGGTTAAGGTATGGATTTTTTTTGGAAGTATATTTTGTTTGAGATGGGTAATATTCTAGTCTAGTCTAGAATTTAGATTGAAGATGATAAACCTGTAAGTTTTGAGAAATTATAGCTAGGGGCTATTATAAGCAGTTGAGGGAAATAGTAGCAAGGCCGTGTCATTACGATGCGTGGGTGGGCAACCTCGAGAGTCATTAACATCTCTGACTCTCCTCACGGTGGGAAAAGGGGGAATTATCAATCAAAGGCGAATTCGGGCTTCATACTTAATGAACCCGATTTTTTTTTATCTAACTATGGCATGAAAATCGTAACAATCGTTCAGAGTTACAACAGCAAGAACCCCCCCATCCGACGAGCTAGGTTGTGCATTACGCAAGCATGCCAGCTGTTGTACCGGAACACCCTTTTCTTCCACTGCCAGGATCAACCCTCTATACCTGTAAATCGTGGGCAGTAATGGTGGTTAATGGAAGCAAAGGATAAAGGACTTCTCGATCAGAATAGTTTGTTAATGTGCTGTCGTGAGTTTAGATTTTAGAGTTTTAGCACCTCTGCTGTTGGAGAGAGCTACAAACAGTTGTAGAGAGTCCTTACCGAGATCCGGTTCCGTTACAACTGGCCCCCCAGCAAGTAGAAGAACAGTAAACAATACAATAGAAATTACGAAATGCGGTTGTACGGAAGAAGGGAACAGATACAAAATTAGACAAGTTAACACGTAAACTACGAGTAGAAATGAGCCGAAAGTTTCTATTTCCAGATTTCATAAAAAAAGTCTTCAATACTTTAAAACGATACAGGTGAAGAACTAGAACGATACTGAGGCTACAAAACAAAGGAAAACTAGGATGTTGTACAGGTTTGCGGCATATTTTTCTCAAATCATGTTTTTGTAGTACCAAGTTATTTTTTTTTCCTGTTATTTATTCTTCAATTGTTATCGCTGTTTATGAAAATATTGTACTTTCTTTGTTCTCAAAATTCTGTTCTTGACACCCCACATGTTTTATATTGCAAAGCTTATATTTTGATGAGTCATCAAAACTATTTACTTCTCGTTAGAAAATATAGATGTCACTAAAAGTTTTTCTTTTTCACATTTTAGTTTCCTATATTTAAAACTTGTTATTAACAATCGTTTAAGAAAAAATTTACTGCAAAATGTATAGAGAAAGAATGGAATCTAGTCTTACCTAAATATTGAGAGACGAAGATAACCATTGCTCAATTTTCTTTATAAAATTTGCTTTCGATCTGTGGGCTACGAATCATTTCTTTTCTTAGTAGCACAATGAAAGTGTCTTAATTTCGCTTTTTTGGTATATTTTCAGCGGATAGTTGGTGTTCAGGTGTTCACTTATTACGGCAGAAATAAACTCGTCAGTGCAAAATATTTTGTGGTTGGTATATTCATTTTAAATAATTTTTTCTTACACAACTGCTCGATCGCTCGTTCAAATTTTGAATGATAGTTCCATTCCAATGTAATATTTTTCATACTTTAAAATAATACCTTCACTTAAAATATTCAATTTTATGACATCCCAATAAGTTAATAATCTGTTTACCGTTGAAATAAGAAATTTCTAATCCAGGGAAAAACCCTTATCAAACTACCTGAAAATAATTAATCATACCCTAATTCAAAACCATAAATATTAAAATTTTTTATTCGGGGTAACACGAAATAAATAAGCATTTTAAAAATCTAAGCGTAAAATTTGTTTTCCTTCTAAATTACAAAATCATTTTATTTAAAACAAAGAAACAACATTTTCCATCATTCTTTTTGCACTTAAAAGAAAACTGTAACAGCCATCCTTAGTTCACATATATTAAACATCATACAATTTTAAATAATCAAAATTCATTGAAATGTAAATAATAATAATAAGCACATTTTTTTTTAAATTTAAAAGTGCTCAGAGCAACACATTTTTTCTAAGATCAAAATAAGTTATAATGTGCTACTTTTCGCTATAAAAGGACGAACAAAACGTTAAATAGTCGCAGTCTGTTGAATAAAGCCATTGTTATCATACAACATTACGATGTAGAAGCAAACTGTTTTTATTTAAACCTACTGCTTGAGAAACATCAACATTGGTCGTAGACAGGCTGAACATATATTGGTCGCCTGGCTCTTCTTCTTCTATAATAAAAGATTACTTACATATTCGCATAAACAAGCTGAACGTAATATACGGTCGCTTGGTTCTTTTGATCTCACCATAACCCACAGTGGCATCGCATCGGAAGATCATTTTTTTTAATTCACTACACAACTGATTACGACCCCCGCTCAGTGCTAGCCACACTTCAATTGACGCCCAACTTGTGGTTATCTGTGTACTGTTAAATTTATTTAACACCACAGTAGAAGCCGTTTATACGGAAAACAGTACAACCTGCTTATGCAAATAAATATAAGAAGTTAGTTGTGAAGATCGAATTTTTCGCTTGTGCAGCAGATCAGAATTTTGAAACACAACAAGAACAACAATACTTAAATTCGTCACAGTACAACCCGTATAGGTGCTCACAGAAAAAAATTTTTCGATTGGTTTGGGACAGAGAAAAAGCAGTATCTTTCACTTTTAAAAATTGATTACTTGCAACCAAAGCACAACAAAAGTAATTGCGTGACAGTAGAACACACTTAAGTGCAACACTCGCTTAGCTCAAATGAGAAAGAGCAAACGTATAATTGAAAAACCCAAAGCACATTTACAAGGAAACACTTCGTCTGAATCAGAAAACGATTTTACATCTGATTTCGACTCTGCTGAAGCTGAACACGAAACCACTGCCATCGAAGACATTTCAAAAATTCCAGCTACTCAATCTAAACCTACGAAAATGACTGAACCTCCCATCACGTTAACTGAAGATCAGCTTACTCGGTTGGTAGCTGCTGTAAGTACAAAAGAGAACAATGGTACGTTTAGCCGATGCAGCGCTCGTTTTAATGGTGAAAGAAATACTTCTAAGCTGGAAGATTTCATAGCGACAATAACTGTGTATAAAAATGCAGAAAATGTCTCTGACAACAATGCTATTATAGGATAAACATTGTTATTGGAAGGTTTTGCTTCAAACTGGTGGCAAGGTGTAAGAAATGAGGCAAGAACCTTTAATGACGCTATAAAACTACTACGTTCTTCATTTGCGCCACCAAAGCCTTCATGGAGAATTTATGTTGAGCTTTTCGAAGAGAAGCAGAAACGCAACCAACGAGTCAACGGATGAATTCATATGTAGGAAGCGCACACTTTTTTCTCAGTTGACCGATAGTTTATCTGAAGAGATTATGATCAACATGATCTATGGACAGATTATTCTCAATATAAGGGAAAAAGTCCCTCGAAACTCTGTGAAGAACTTTCAATAGCTATTAAAAGAAGCGCGTGAAGCAGAAATTATAAATAAAGAAGCAAGGCCTCTAGAGAATCATACCGAGGAGTTGAAAAAGAAGCGTTGCACTTCTTGCAGGAAGCAAGGACATTCTGTTGAACAATGTTTTAAAAAAGCAAATAACAGTCAAAACGAACCAAAAAGACCATCGCTTAATTGTTATGGATGTGGAGCGGCTGGTTATTGTAGATCAAATTGTCCAACCTGTAGCAACAAAAATGCTAATAGCCGGGCTATGTTAGATTTTAACCTTGTTGATTCCACGGTTATAGGTAGAAGCGTTCCAACGGTTGACATAAATATAAACGGACTCAACGGTGAAGCATATATTGATACCGCAGCTAGAACAAGCGTGGCAGGAGCCCAATTATATGAGAAACTTGTTCAGAAAGGGTGTTCGTTCCAAAAAGTCAATGCAGAAGTCACTCTAGCTGACGGAATTACAAGAAAAGAAGTCGTTCATTCCACATTTGCCGAGATCATCATTGGAAAAAGGCTACGGAAATCCGTCTCATCGCTTTGCCAAAAGCAAGGGGAAATCGCACTCTCCTGGGAATTGACTTTTTAGAACAGTGCGGTCTAGTTTTGAATATCGCTCAGAGAGCATTTCACTTCATCGATGACCCGGCTACTATATTTGACTTTAAACTTGCGTTTTTCTGCGCTACAGAAAAACGAATGTCGCCAAAAAATGAGAAACAGTTTAAGCTCCCTCAATTCAATCAAAAACAAAGGCACCTTCAAACTTTGGAAAAGGATGTAAAGCTAAAGGAAGTTGCGTCTTATCTCACTTGGATTGAAAGCCACGACACCATTAGTCCTATTGCAAATACCTACGCCAAAAAGAAGAAGGGAAGACAACTATTCTCCCCACGCTATTCAGGCAATTTTTTCGGATGCTGTTCCCCAAGTGATGAGAACCCCAGAAAAATTCAGTGACTTATTTAGTGCCCCAAAAAGGGTAGAAACAAATGTTGATGATTGGTTCATACTCAACTCCATAGACATTAAACTACGTCCGGAAGAAGGGTGTAACATAAATTCACAAGAAAAGTTGAATCTCGAAAAATTACTGTCAAGACATATTGATTTATTTGGAGAAATTAAAATCCCCATACCATGTATTGAACATAAAATCAACACTGGCACACACAAACCAATTTCAAATGCTCCATACAGAATTTCACCTGCCAGAAGAATTCAACTGAAAACCGAAATAAACGATATGCTATTAAAAAATATTATTAAGGAAAGTAAGTCCCCTTGGGCTTTTCCCGTCGTTATGGTCCCGAAGAAGGATGGTAGTATACGAGTTTGTGTTGACTACCGTAAACTTAACGCTATAACAATCCCGGATCGGTATCCACTACCACGAATGGATGACCTTCTTCACGCAGCCAAAAGCACGCCTTATATGTCTACATTTGATTTGCGATCTGGATACTGGCAGATAAAAATTGCAGAAGAAGACAAACAGAAAACTGCTTTTATCACGCCATTTGGATCATACGTCTTCAATCGAATGCCGTTTGGACTACGAAATGAGCCAGCAACATTTCAACGGTTGATTGACTAGTTCAGGAATGGCCTGCCACAAATTCTGATTCTGGTCTATCTAGATGACATAATTATTTGTTCCGAAGATCTAGTAACTCATTTGAAAGACGTAGAAATAGTTTTTGAACGCCCAAAGAAATTTGGATTCCGTCTCAATCGGAACAAATGTAAATTCTGTTGCTCAGAAATTAAGTATTTGGGTCATATTTTAACACCAAATGGATTTAAAGCTGATCCAGAAAAGACAGCCGCCATACTGTTGCGACCTCCGCCGAAAAATCAAAAACAAGAACTTTCGTTCCTCCAGACCTGTTCATGGTATAGAAGATTCATACCCAATTTCGCTGACATATCTAAACCACTGTCAAATCTGACAAAAAAGAAGGCAGTTTGGAAATGGGAAAATGAGGAACAATGTTCTTTTGATAGACTCAAAAAACTCTTGTCTTCCGCACCCATTTTACAACAAGTCAAAGAAGGAATACCGTTTATCCTCAAAACTGATGCAAGTAGTTATGCCATCGGAGCTGTTTTACTTCAGGGGGAGAACGAGATGGAACACCCTGTTGAATTTGCAAGTCGTTTGCTTTTGCCAGTGGAACGCAACTATTCTACAACTGAAAGAGAAGCACTTGCTGTAGTATGGGCAGTTGAAAAGTTTCGTGAATATATTGAAGGGTCTGAAATAAAGATTCTCACCGATCACCAGCATTTAAAATGGTTGATGACTCTTAAATCCCCAACCGGAAGACTTGCCAGATGGGCACTCCAACTACAGCCATACAACATCGAGATTGGTTATAATCCTGGTAAAAATAACACAGTAGCCGATACTCTTTCCCGACCACCATGCCCTGACAAAAACCATAGCAAGGAAAGCTGTGTAATTTGCTCCGTAGATGTGGACATGCCACGAAGAGGTGCAAAAGAAATTCGAGAAGAGCAGTTAGCCGATTACGACCTGAAATTGATCATTGATTCTTTTGAAAACAATGATGATAATGTTTTTCGTTGGACCAATCGCGGATACATGTAAGTAGACGGTGTTTTATATCGCTACTGTTCAGAACAAGATTCTGAAAAGGCCAACTAGTTGTTCCCAAAACAATGAAAGCAATGATGTTGAAAAAGTACCATGATGACTGGAGATTATGGAATGGAAAAAACGTTAGCTCGTATTGCTAGTCGCTACTATTGGCCTGGAATGAGAACTGATGTAGCTAATCACATTAAAGTTTGTCTTGAATGCCAAAGGTACAAAGCTTCAAAGTTGAAACCAGCTGGATTGCTACAAACAACCTCAAGTAGTCAAAGATTTGAAACCATTGCAGTAGATCTTTTTGGTCCACTACCTACAAGCTCCAGCGGTCATCAGTGGATTTTAATTGTTGAAGATTTGTGCAGTCGTTGGGTGAAGCTTTTCCCACTGAAAGAAGGCACTGCCGAAAACTGCGCACTCACCTTACTAAACGAAGTTTTTCTACGTTATGGTGTCCCGCGGCGCCTTCATAGCGATAATGGTACACAGTTCATTTCAGCTCTTATGCAAAAACTAACGTTCTGTTTGGGTATTAAACAATCTTTTACCCCCGTTTATCACCCAGAAGCAAATCCCGTCGAGAGGAAGAATAGAGACCTCAAAACTCAATTATCAATTATAGTTGGGAACGAACACACATCATGGAATCTCAAACTTCCAGCAATTAGATTCGCAATGAACTCAGCAAAATGTGACAGCACAAAATTTTCACCAGCATTTTTGACTTTTGGACGAGAATTACGAACCCCTGATGACGTAAATCATGACCTTAAAGCCATTATCTTTTCCGAAAATTTCATACCCCAGATCACTCCACATTTGCTTAAATTGTCGGACACATTGAAAGAAGCAAAAGAAGCGTCCGAGAAATCGCAAGATAGGAACAAAATATACGCTGACAAGAAGATAAGACCCCACCACAAATTCGAGCTAGGCGATAAAGTTCTTGTCAAAACTCATCCTATTAGCAATGCTTCAAAGGGCTTTACATCAAAATTAGCTCCGAAAAGGGATGGCCCATATATAATTATCGCAAAGAAAGGATCTAGCAGCTTCACAATTGCCAAAAAGTCCAATCCATCAGTACCATTAGGTACATACCATGCGTCGATGATCACATCATACTCTTGTAGTTCAGAAGGGCTACCTGCTCCTAACCCACTTATATCTTTCAGAAAAAGAGAAAGACCTGTGAAAGAAACCAGCCCGATTACTGACAGTAAGAGAAGGATGACTTCACCTATTTCTGCCAATCCATCTAGTCCTGCCACATTCCCGAGACGTTCCATGAGGCAGAGGGGGAGATTGTACCAGCCATCCTTAGTACACATATATTAAACATCATACAATTTTAAATAATCAAAATTCATTGAAATGTAAAAAATAATAATTAGCACATTTTTTTTAAATTTAAAAGTGCTCAGAGCAACACATTTTTGTTAAGATCGAAATAAGTTATAATGTGCTACTTTTCGCTATAAAAGGACGAACAAAACGTTAAATAGTCACAGTCAGTGAAGATATTCCTTGCAATTATCCTTAATAATTGCATCAACAACTGCTATTTTCCCAACAAATGGAAAACAGCGAAGATTGTTTCAATCCCCAAGAAATCTATCAACAAAGACATCTCAGGATACCGACCCATTTCTCTCTTGAGCAACATGAGCAAAATACTAGAGGAGCTTCTACTGACACGTCTGAAATCTTTCTGCAGCAACAACAACATCATACCAGACACACAGTTCGGCTTTCGCGAAAAACACTCCACCTAACATCCTCTTATTAAATTTCAGCACGACATTGCCTCTTCCTTGAATTGCCATCAAGTTACTGTTGCATGCCTTCTCGATATCGAGAGAGCATTTGACAGTGTTTGGATTCAAGGACTAGTAAACTCTTCCAACTAAATTTTCCACAGGCACTAATCAAAATAATATACAATTTTCTTTATTACAGGTCATTTTTAGTTCAAATAGGAATTTGCCAGTCATCAACAAGGACAATCAACGCTGGAGTTGCTCAGGGATCCAAGCTAGGACCGTTCTTGTTCAACATATACACATCGGACCAACCACAGCCAGAAGACGCACAAACTCTCATGTTTGCTGATGACTCCCTCACATACGCCAAGTCTATGTCCCCCGGTATTTGCTGCCAGAAGAGTTGAAGCCCACGTTAGACAGCTTTGCGAGTACTACCAGCACTGGGGCTTCAAAGTAAACTCAGCCAAATCCGAGCTAATTTGCTTTAGACGACCATCCACCAGATCCGGGTACGCAAGAGGACGCTCAGCCAACAAGTGTAGAAGTACCAAGATCTCCTTACTCGATGGAACGCAACTAACGGCCAAAAACAATGTGAAGTACCTGGGAGTACAGTTCAATGAATTACACAGGTTCAACCCCCATGCAGCTGCTGTACTAAGGAAAGCCAACTTCGCCTTTCACCGCATCCATCCACTAATGCGAAAAAACAACGGGCTAAGCCAGAAGACGAAACTACTTCTCTACAAGCAGCTCATTCGGCCTGTGATCACGTACTGTTTCCCTACTTGGTACACGGCAACAAAAACCCACATGAACAAGCTGGCAGTTCTCGAGCGGAAGATTCTGCGGATCTGCACTGGACTACATTATGACAGGATACGAAGGAAGCACGTCAGCAACAGGAGACTCTACGATGAAGCGAAAATAGTACAACTAGACAGCTACCTCATCGACTCCAGCCGTAGATGTCTGCGAAACATGACCGACCACCCGAATCCCCTAATAAGGAGCATCATAAGCCAGCCAAGACATCCCAGCCCGCGGTACCTTCTAGCAATGGAACTTCTGGATGAGGATCTTATCCCATCAAGTGATGAAGTGAACATCCACTTCTATGCTGACCCGGGGTCAGCATACCACCGTGGCTAGGAGCCACCAACCCCCCACCCTCACCCCTCCCCATCAAAACACAGTGACAACCGATCTTGAACAACCCGAGAGAAGAAAACGACAGACGAGGAGAATAACCAACCACAACAACAATTAATTTTAATTATTTTTTTTCATTTAGGTCAATGTAAGAACGTTAGGCCCCCTATATGTGCCAACAACATATAAATACCCACATTGTTAACTTTAAGTAGATCCAAGCAAATTGTACATATTATATACTAAGTTCAATAAAATTTAATGCTAGTGCTAGTA
Organism: Melanostoma mellinum; assembly: GCA_914767635.1. Taxonomy (NCBI): domain Eukaryota; kingdom Metazoa; phylum Arthropoda; class Insecta; order Diptera; family Syrphidae; genus Melanostoma; species Melanostoma mellinum. The sequence continues at coordinate 3,988,675 of OU612061.1, read as the reverse complement.
AATAGTCACAGTCTGTTGAATAAAGCCATTGTTATCATACAACATTACGTTGGAGAAGCAAACTTTTTTTATTTAAACCTACTGCTTGAGAAAAATCACCATAAGTCGTAGACAGGCTGAACATATATTGGTCGCCTGGCAATATACGGTAATATACGGTCGCTTGGTTCTTTTGATCTCACCATTACCCACATTGGCATCGCATAATTTTTTTTAATCCACTACACAACTGATTACGACCCCCGCACAGTGCTAGCCACACTTCAAAACTTAGAAAAAATTATTGACTTTTTCAAATCAAATCTCTCTAGCTCAGTGTTATGCACCTTAATGGAGCTGAGTTTTCGGTTGCAAGCAAAGAGAAATATAAGGATTCATTAACTGTCCACTTTGGCTTGACAACTTTAAATTTTTTTTTTGCTCAATGTAAAGTTGAAAGTTGAAAGTGCGCAAAAAGTTGTGTTTCAAGATACATTAAATTTAGTAGTTTAAAATATTTAGGATTTTTTTTATTTTTTGATCATAACAATGAACACATATATCAATTAAAAATAGCAAAGCAAAATTTAACTTACACACTTTGCCTAGGTTTAGCTCTCAAAGTTAAAAAAAATTTTTTCAAATGTTTTTTCTTACTTTAAAGCATAAATATTTGGCAACTCTGACAGGCTCTACAAACCGAACCGTTCATACAAATGAAAATTTTTTTTCGATTACTACAGCTCCAAACATTTGTCAATTCATAAAGTGTAAAAATTTTGCATTATAGACCCACCCAAAAATTAAATTTCGCAAACCCTTCTGTCTAATCGGGGGACCTGTATACGAGTATTTTCTTTTAAAATTGTGTTTATTCATTTAGACCGAAATGTTGACGCGTCATCTCATTTGATATTTTACGAAATTCTCATCGGCATGGAAAATTTTTTCCTTACAGACCAAAAAGCATAGTCTCCAAAGAGAATTCGTTGTTTATTTCGAGCTTTAAAAGTCTATAAGGGATATAGAAAGAAGCTTTCGAATATTTGAAGACAACTTTATCGTCAGAAATATCTGTACTGCTCATATACAAAAAGCTAAGGATTAGCTTGACCAAAAAATTTGCGAAAATACTGTTGTGTCCAAAATTAAGCAAGAACTGGAACTAGAACTCGAATACTTCATCGGTTCCAACGCTGCGTTGGTCTTCAGTCACAGCTCCATCGACAAAGCTAATTTGCTGGCAACTCGACACACCCTAACAAAGCAAAGGCTCCGCCAGAGTTTGAGACTTTAAATTCTGTAATAAAACAGACATTCTTTCGAACTCGAAAATCTTAAAAGATCTCAATATACATTGATCCGATGGTCCAGATGGTACCCCGTCGCGCCGGCCGCGGCGCCGTGGTCACGTTGCCACAGTGGGTTGTTGAATTCATAAGTTTTTGCCAATAGAATACGCTTTCGGCAAATTAATTTGCTTATGAAAGTTTTCTTTCTAATATTCCACCCGTGGTAACGTGATTGGTGGAGCACTCGAAGAATCGTGCATGGCTTACCTGTTTAATTCGATATTTCAGTTCGCACTTATTTTCAGGGTTCTTTTCACTTTTCTTTCAATAATACGGTATTCCTGTTGTTACGGTATCCCTATGGTATCCCTTTCTCAATTATTCCTTAAGAAAACGATTGTTTGGTGGCAAAACTCTTTAAGTTCAAGTCTGCTTACTTACTTTTGTGATTGACTGTATATAATATAATAACGTTAAAACTTAAAATCAATGTGGAATTAATAGTTTCAAGCACGTACTATATTTCTTAATATATTTTGAGGTTCGTTTTTTCGTTGCAACATAAATGGTGTTTAAATAATATTTGGAAAAAATTAACGTATATTTTCTATATAGTAAGAGAAAAAGTTAGTTTCTAGACGTTTCTATACGGACATTTTTGTTTTTAAAAATAGTCAATGACACAGCCCACACAGCACTTGTCTTTTTTTTAAATCAATGATTTTTTTTAATAAAATATTTTAAAAATATTGTGTGAAAATTTCATAATGGCAGCAGTTATTGTGAAGCGTCTCGAAAAAATGGAGAGCTGCTTCTTCAGAACTCAGTAATGGATCGTCCGAAATCTAAAAAACGAAAATAAATTTTGTAGATAATTTTTTTTTACCCAGACAAAACTGGCAAGATATTTTTTAAAATTTTAATATTTCACTTTTTGGGAACACTTTGAATTGAAATTTTTTTGGAATGAAATCATAGCACTTGTTGATAGCACTGTACAATTAGTTGGACTGATTTTGGCTTGAACGACCAATGCTTGATAGTGTGAACCCTCAGACGACCGCTTGGCCAACGTGTTGGATGGTTTTCAAATATTTTTGAAAATTAAGAAGTTGGACAAAGAAGAATGTGTGACTTAAAGCTGGACGACAAGCTTGATAAGTATGAACGCAAACTACATTCTACATCCGATCATACAACTTAAATCAAACGAACTCTGTCCAACTAATTGTACAATTGTACTCGGCTATTGTTAAAAAAAAGTAGCATTCCGGCAGAGCCGACAGAAGTGAAAACAGAATTGAATGTTCAGTAAATATTTTAATGTACGGGAAAATCTTTTAAATGAAATGGTTTTTTCTTATTCCTTATTATAAAAATACAAAAATAATAACAAAATTTTATTTAATGTATTATAATATACATATGGAAAAACATCACTGAAACTTATGAATTTTCATTCACAATTTCATCTTTTCCATTATCATCTCTACAACCATTGTATTCTTATACTTAACACGTTGACTGCCACGCCAATTTTCAGTATGTTTCACTGGGTGCCAACAACGTTTTATGCTATATTCAAAAATTTTACTATATAAATATATATTTTGATATGAATTTTTATGTTTTGTTGTCCTGGGAAACCTTGTGAGGGATTTTTGCCTGGCAATCAAATATGATAGCCATGGCACAGCACAATAAGTTAGACTTCTATCTTTCCGTAGGAGGCCATTGCTATTTTATGTGATATTCAGTTTGCTCAAACCAAGTTTACCTAGTACATCACAGGGTGCCAGAGTTATCAATTTGTATGGAGATTTCTCCTTAGTAGCCACCATTTTTGGTACTCCTATCATTTTATGAAAGCATACCTGGCTATCATATTTGATAGCCACGGCACCACTGAAAACATAACTGGCTATCAAATATGATGGCCATGGCAGTCAATGTGTTAAATAATAAGTCTATGGTAACTTAATTAGGAAACGAAAAATTTTGACTCGAATCTATTTAAATATCTCGCAAAGACTGCATCAATTGTCAATTTTTAGATCGTTGGACTAAGACTGCGGTCTTTCGTCATTGTTATCCTTCCGTACTCCTAACTATTTTTTCTTGCACATTCCTCTTACTGGGGTATGACAGACCTACCCCAAAAAAAAATATAAAAAAAAAAAATTATTTTTATAAAATTATTTCTTATATACTTTTATAGCTTAAGTATATCAATTTTCAGGGCGGCCGTGGTGCAGTGGTAGAGTGTTCAGTAGATCAGTCGTTCATCAACTGTGAAAGCGCACAGACGTGTTTGCGACTTTGGCAGTGTCTAACTGAATTCGGGGTGTCGTTAAAAAAGTATTAGAAGCAGTGATTTTTAATAAAGGCAGTAGCCTAGTGAGTAAAGCGTTTGACTACAGTGTGAAAGGACACGGGATCGATCCCCACGCGGACCTTAGAATTCAGCTTTTTTGGCTAGAAAAAATTGCAGAACAAAAAGAACGGGAAAAGTTATTGAAAGAGATAAGGGAGAAAACTGATGATGTGATGGACAAATCAGGTCCATCAACATATGGTGAGGCGAGGTTGATAGCAACAACAACTACTACAACAGCGACAAGAGCCGCAACATCAGAAGCGGGACTACCGCAACAACAACAGCGATAAAAACCGCACACAAGAGAAGGCGACGCATTCAAGCGAAGCCAATTATGGTTCAGCGTAAGCAGAAAGTGGTGGAATTGCAGCAACAGACGACAGCAGCAGATAAGACAACAAAACAACAGCAACCTACAACAACAAAGCCGCTACAACGATCTCCAGCAGAAAACAGCAGCCAGTAGAGCAACAACAGAAGCAGCAACAACAGCCAGCACAACAACAGCAGCAGCCACAAGAAAAGACCACAAAGAAAGGCAGAGTGCCCCCGATAAATACCCTAAACATGGAGTTGAAAGTCACTACAAATCTGTGTAAGTCCGCCATTGGCGACAAGTAGAACCTACCTCTGACCCAGAGGAGCTCTTAGTTGAACTCCGCAGTTTGGCGGGCGACGATCTCGAGTTTATCGGGTTCAAGTCGTTCACCACGGCCAAGGCAAGACGGGAGAAGCGGCTATTGCCGATGTTCCTCCTCACTCTATCACTCAATAGCCGTCTGGAGAGTTTAAGGAAAATCTCCTTCCTGAACTACCAGATGGTAAGATGGGAAAAAAATAAACAGGCACGGGGACACTTTACAATGTCTTAGTTGCCAACGGTTCGGGCACGCCGCATGCAGTCAAAGTGCGTAAATAGTGGAGAGAACCACAACGAAAAAGAGTGTAAGCTCGGTGAGACAAGACCCTACTGAAATGCGTTCTCTGTGGTGAAGATGGGCATTGGGCACCCTTCTAATTATCGAAATTGTAATCGATGACGATACCAGATTATTAAAAAATCAAAAAAACCTGCTCAACAGCAACTAAACATGAGGGAAGGCAAACAGCCAGACCAACTCCAAAGGCCACCGTTCCCAAAGTTTCCTACGCCCAAATGGCGTGGGGACTGATACAGCCTTCCCACAGGTAAAGAGTTGTTAAAAGATCAACGTCCCGATGTATATGGTTTGCAAAACGAGGCTAAGCCAGCATCACAATCTGACGAATAATAATTACATTATCGTAAGGATGGACCGACCCAACTCGACTTTCACGGGTGGGGTTGCGATCTTCATACGCAAGGGCATTGCTCATAAGGTAATTTATTGTGGTGAAGTACGCCGGTTCCAGTTGCTTGAAGCGTGTATCGTATGCATCCCTCTCCAACAGGGGAGGCGGTTGTATGTGGTCGCGATCTCTGCGCCGGAGGCCTCTCAAAATTCATGTTTTATAACAGAGCTTAAAACACTTTTTCGATTTCTGAAACTGAACTCAGATGAAATCTATTTCCTCTTGGCCGGTGATTACTAAACACCAAGATTGGGGAAATCAATTAGCCAATTCAAGGGGAACCCAGCTATTCAATTGGCTGGAGCTCCACAGCATTGAGTGTAAATTCAATCTGCTGGCTACTGACAGGCCTTCATGTCCTCGAAGTGGCTTATATCTGGATCTATTGCTCTTAGACTCAAAACTTAAACTTACCGACGACATTCTGCGACGGACGGAAAATCTACGACAGTTGAGTACGACAGTGACAACTGTGAACTTGCCGCCAACATACTGCTTCCGAAAGACCTAGTGGAGCTGGAGGAGTAGGTGCCGACGCACCCTTACTACTACGGTAAGACAAGTTGGCCGCGCTTTTCCGGTGCCGTCTCAAGGGAACTTCGTTTGAACGGTATTGCGCCGCCATGCAACAGGAATCTGTCGAACGTTGAGATCGATGGATACCTGCAAAGTATGGAGGATCCAATCCGTAGAACAATGGACAGGACAATTCCCAAGTATAAGAAAAACGATCCAACGAACATGTACAGAAACGCGACAATAGACGCACTCTACAAACAAAAATGTAGACTCCTTGTCAAGACTCAAACTCTTGCACAGGAGGTTTACTGACCGACACGATTTGCAGGTTAGAACTCTGAGGTCATAGATCAAAAATCTCCAACAACTTATTAAAGAAAACTATAAAATTTCCATTTCATGTTTCTGGAACAATAAAATTTGGGCAGTGCAGTCCAACAACCTGAGTAGGTATGTTTCCGGAAATAAACAAAATCTTTAGGAGAAAAGATCAAAATGACCTTCGGAGTATTAAACTCCAAAGGAGGACAGAGAACAATAACTTACTTTTGACAATAGGAATAGATCTAGATGACGCCATCTTGGATGATGACCACTTTATAGTGGAAGATGCTCAAGAGAATGTAGAGACGGTGGGTGCTGTTTTCGAGAGAGTATATAAGGTGAATGAGTGCCTTCGCCCGAATTACGACCTTGAGAACAGTTTTTTTTGTTGGACACTTCTATCTTAGAGAAAAGATCTTGCATTGGCGATCCGAGAATCCTGGTTTCACAAGGTTCAACGACGACCGACTTGCAAATCAGTCATCGCCGAGTGAAACGGGGATAATACCCTGTTCGTTTCTAAGATGGACCTCATAGACATCTTTCACAAAATAAAGAAAAAGAAGTCAGCAGAAGTCGAGGCCATACCCAATGTTGTGCTGCGAAACCTCCCTTCGGAAGCGGTGGACATATACACAACGTTGTTCAACAATGCGCTGAATAATGCATATTATCCAGTGCGCTGGAAGACGGCAGTGGTCCATCCCCTCCTTAAAAATAGGGAGGATGGTTCATATCCAGAAAATCTCCGGTCAAATAGTCTTCTTCCTATCAGCAAGGTATTCAAAGAAAGTTCTCAATAGAGCTCTGTGAAAATCAACTCGGTCTTAAGGCGGGCCATGATACCACACATGCCGCGTCTAAACTAGTATCAGATATTCAATGGAACAAAGCTAAAAATCACTGTACGGGTGCATGTCTGGTTGATTTGGAGAAGACTTTCGATACCGTTTGGTTAGACGGTCTTTTCTATAAGTTGATCAGGTATGGGATGAGTAAACCACTGATATATATTCTCAATGAAGTGTTTCATGGTAGAACGTTTGTTGTGAAAAGTTGCAATAAAACTTCTACCAGAACTTTTAAAATACAGAACGGTCTACAACAGGGGCGGTGCATTCGCCTATTTTATTTAGCATTTTCACCGTCGATCTAATTGGTTCCCTTCACCATGCTATAGCGTACGCCGATGACCTAATTGCGTACAGAACAGGTCCAAAGATCGAAGTCATCAAAATACTTTTGCAGCTTGACTTCGATAAGATCCAGCAATATTGCGATGACTGGAAAATCAACTTCCAGAAATCGGAAACAATTGTGTTTAAAACCTCGTTGGCTCGGGCCTCATGGGATACGAGAAAGAACTAGCGAAAGCTGGTGATCGTTGATCTACATGGCCACTCACTGCCAAACAAAGTAGTAGTCAAGTACCTCGGCATCTGGCTAGATCAGTATCTATATTTTAACAAACATATGGATGCGGCTCTGACCAAAAAAAAAATAATAAAAATAATAAAAACCAAAAGCTGCTGTGGCCTCTCTAGTTTTGAGTAGATTTCAGTAGTTTTAATTAGTTTTAATTAGTTTTAAGAAAACAAAAAAAGAATGATCTTTCTAACTAAGCTTTTCTTTAAAATTTTCTTAGTTTTAACTAGCTCTAGTTGTTGATTTATAAGTTATCTTAAGGCCGAAAGGCTTAAGTAGTAAGATATTGAATAGTTTAGAGTACCCGCCTAGGGTCAGTAAGTTAATTAAGTTATTATATAAGCCAGTCTTACACATTTTTGTTAGCACATAAGTAGATATTAGAAAAAGTTAATAAAAATGAATTAAAAATGAAAAGGAAAATTAGTGTTTAGTAGATAGGCCGGACGCGTGGGTTCGAATACCGCTCTGGGCATCTACTTTTCTTTCAGCCTCCCATTTTCATATGTACGCCGCCCTTGAGGTTATGTGTGAAATTACTAACACCTTATTTCCAACTACTGCAACACAAAAAAAAAGCGAAGGCTGCTACCCTTGGTAGTACAATGGACCGGAAATTAGGTCTGAGTTCTCCAGATTAGCAATATAAGCCTTTTCTTTTTTATAAAAAAAAAAAAATATTAATTTTCTATAAAATTCAAATGTTTTGTTAGATATTAAAACAGGTATACATAGGCATGGCATGGCTGAGAAAAAATTGTAACCGATATTACACGTTTTTTTTTAGTTTCATTTGGGAAGAGGGAAGGCTAAATCATATTCATATTCAATTTCAATTCCAAGAACCTTGTGATGATACTGAGAAACATGGTCCTTGTAAGTTTTCCTTCCTCGAGTAGTTAGTGAGATGAAGCTTTAGTCCGCTTAGTGCAGCAGTCTTCTTTACTCTTTGATGTAGCGGAGGAAAATTTAATAAACTTTCTAACGCTAAAGTTGGGCAGGTGCGCATTGCACTTGTGATACCTACACAGGTTAGTCTTTGTAACTTTTGCAAAGATTTGCGGGCATAAACTTGTTCTGTTTTTTGCCACCAGATCAGCGAAGCATAGGTTATGATGGGTGTGATAACAGTGAGGTAAGTCCAGTAAATCATTTTTGGCCTAAGTCCCCACTTTTTACCAAAGAGTCTAGAACAGGCCCAGAAAGCATTTGTTGCTTTTGCTATGGTTTTGTCTAGATGAGGTTTCCAATTGAGTTTATTATCCATGGTTACTCCTAGATATTTGACCTCTTTGGAAAAATTAATTTGAACACTACTTAGGGATAGTGTTTGGAGATCGATTTTACGTCTCCTGGTGAATGGAATGATGACTGTTTTGGTGGGGTTGACCTTAAGCCCTTCTTTATTGCACCAGTCATTAACTTTGTTCAGGGCACTTTGCATACGGTTTGTGACCTGTGCTTCTTGATTGGCTTGAGTAGAGATGACTAGGTCATCAGCGTAGCCTTGTGTATCAAGGCCCAGCTTATTGAGGTCATCCAAGAGCTGATCTATTACAATTGACCAGAGTAGGGGAGATAAAACACCCCCTTGGGGACAGCCTTTAACAGTATTAGAGTACCAATCGGTGATTCGCATGCGCAAGACGTGTTTAATTTTTCCTGCGGTACGATCAAACAAAAACAAAATCGGTAAACGAAATCGTTCACCTTGTGCTGAAGACACTTTGTCTTCACACGTTAAAACTATCAAAATGAGTTCTAAGGAACCAAATAGAAACAATAAATTTATACCTCTTCAATCATTACCTGATTCAGACAATAGTGACATAGAATGTGATGAGATTGTAGATCCAACCCCAACAGTGTCAAATAAACAATCTAAAATTCCATCTGTGTGTGTTCTCCAAAGAACAAGTGAAGATGTCCATAAATTGTTTAGTATGCTAAAACTATCAAATTATAGCATTAAAAAAATGTCAATTGGCATTAAAGTAGACTGTGAAACTCTTGAAACACGAGAATCTCTTCGTGAAGCATTAAAAACAAATAATTGGCAGTTTTATACCCACGATCTCCCAACTATGAGATCATTTAAAGTTATGTTATACGGTTTACATGAAGTTAACACTGATGAACTAAAAAAAGAATTAATTTCAATTGGGCTAAAATGCCAAAATGTTAAAATAATTAAAAAGCAGTATGATCAGTTCGTTGACATTTTTTATTTGATTTGTCTTGAAATCGGTTCAGTCAAACTAAATGAACTAAAGCGTAATATACGCTCAATATATAAAACCCAAGTGAAATGGGACTTTGCTAGACGACCAAGAAACAAAGTAACCCAATGTTATAATTGCCAAATGTATGGGCACGGCGAAAAAAATTGCCACATTAAAACTCACTGTGCTAACTGTTCAGAAAATCATGGAACGAATGATTGCAAGTCTGTGAACATCAAATGTGCAAATTGCAACGAAACGCATAAGGCCAACGACCCCGCATGCATAAGCAGAAAAAGTTTTTTGGAAATGCGACAAAGACTTTCTTCACGAAACAAAAGTCGTTCTAATCAAGTGATGACTAGGCAAATCATTCAACAACAACAACCTTACTCATTTAAGGCAAGCAATAATGATTTCCCTGCACTAAAACCACACAAAACTTCGGCCGCAACTGCAGCAGCAAAGACAACTAATAGCTCTGATGCCCTTCCAAACGCATGGTGCAGCAGAACTCCCACTAAAACCGGTTCTGATCGTCAACAAACGAACACCAACACAACTGGCATTCTCTTTTCAATGGAAGAAATAAATTCTCTAACAGCAGAGATGATCACACTTCTGAGTCATTGTCATTCTAAAGCAGATCAATTCAATTGTATTGCACAATTAGCAATTAAGTATCTATACTCAGGTAAATAAATATGAATGGTAGCTTGAAAATTAACTGTTGGAATGCTAGAGGCATTCGATTTAAATGTTTAGAATTTTTCGCTTTTCTATCAAAGCACAATATCGATGTAAGCCTTGTAAACGAAACATGGCTAAATAAAAGCATAAACATATCAAATAAAGATTATAAATGTTATCGTTTAGATAGAGAAGAGAGAAGAGGAGGAGGTGTAGCCGTGGTTGTTAAACGTTCAATTAAGCACAAAGTACTTCCAATTGTAAATACTATACTGTTTGAAAATATTGGCATTGAAATACCATTTGAGAATGGCCGTTCAATAAAAATAATTTCAATCTATTTTCCAGGTGGTAATTCCTCACCAAGTAAAAGATGCGAATTGAAAAATGATTTGTTGAAGTTGGTTAGATCTAACGATTTTTTTCTGATTGGGGGAGATTTTAATAGCAGACATAGAAGTTGGGGTTGCATTAGAGCGAATGCTTGGGGTAATATTCTATCTGATTTGAACACTAGGCATCCCTTTAGTATCTTATACCCACCTCATCCTACCTGTATTCCTCCCAATAATAGATCAAATCCGTCCACTATAGATCTTTTTCTAACGAATATGCCTGAGCTTGTAAGCCAACCTATGGTTCTAAATGAACTAAGCTCCAATCATCTTCCAGTGGTATGTAGTGTCCATAGATCAGTTGTTCAAAATAGTAATTATATTTATGATTATAAAAACGCTAATTGGAAAAAATATAAGAGAAGCATACGCACAGAAATAGAACAATTACCGGAACTTGTCCCCACTGCAACGACTTGCGTGGAAATAGATGCAGCAATACAAAGCTTATCAAATATTATATTCTAAAGCGTTGAGCAATCTGTTCCGAAAAAAGGTCGATCTAATGCAACACTTAACACAATTCCTCCTTATATCATAAATGTTATTAAAATAAGAAACAAATACAGATCCTTGTGGACGAGAACAAGAAACGAGTCATATCTCCTAGAAACAAAGTTCCTTAATAGTAGAATTAAAGCTTTATTAACGGAACATAGAAATAAAATTTGGAACAACAAACTCAGTAAGTTGGATAAAGCAAGCAAACCGTTTTGGAATATTACGAAGGTTATTAAAAAGAAAAAGTGCGCTGTTCCTGCCTTCAAAATAGGAAGTTCAGTGTTACTATCAAACTCGGAAAAAGCTGATGCATTGGCTAGGGAATTCTCTTCAAGCCATTTAGTTACCAGTAGCATGGGGGGAAGCAATGAACTTGAAGTTGCCGTTGAACAGTCCTGTGAATCTATTAGGTCTCATATCGTACACATACCAGAAAGCGTGCTAACTCTGGTTGATCTTGAGTGCATTTTATCAGGACTAAAAATATCAAAGTCACCCGGACCTGACAGGTTATTAAACTTATATCTCAAGAAACTACCCAAAATGGGCATTAAGTTTCTACTCAATTTATTTAATGGATGCCTAAATTTAGGCTATTTTCCTAAGGAATGGAAAAAAAGAAAAATTATTCCTATTCCAAAGCCAGGGAAAGATGCATCTTCGCCGAGTAATTATCGGCCAATAAGCTTGCTAAGCTCAGTGAGCAAATGCTTGGAAAAAGTTGTTAAAAACAGGATCCAAAATCACTTGAGTTTACATAACATCTTACCGGTAGAGCAATTTGGATTTAGACCCAACCACAGTACTATCCATCAGATTCATCGGATAACAAAAGATGTTAAAAATAACTTCGCAGTAGGTAAAAGCACAGGATTAGTCCTACTTGATGTGGAAAAGGCGTTTGATACAGTTTGGCACAATGGACTGATTCACAAATTAAAAATTTTGAACTTCCCCCCCATCATTGTTAAAATAATTTTCTCTTTTCTAACTGGGCGTACATTTAGGGTTTTTGTTAATGGCGAATCTTCCGAATCTAAGGAAATTTTTGCGGGTGTACCCCAAGGATCTGTTTTGGGCTCCTTATTATACAATATTTACACATCTGACTTTCCGAAACTTAGAAACTGCGAAACTGCCATATTCGCAGATGACACATGCATTTATTCAGCGGATTCAAATGGTTTAGTTATCGAAACCAATTTGCAATCTGCCTTGAATGACGTACAAAGCTACTTCCATAAATGGAAGATCAAAATCAATGCTGGTAAAACCCAAGCTGTCTTTCTCACAAGAAAAAGAAACGCTTGTTTTTTACCTAGTGGAAGATTAATAGTTAATGGATTGGAAACAGATTGGAAATCCAGTGTCAAATACTTAGGAGTTCATCTTGACAAAACCCTAACTTTCGGTTTACATATCCAGCAAACAATAAATAAAGTCAATGTAACGATAAGAATGCTTTATACGTTTTTCAACAGGAAGTCCAATCTAAGTAAAGAAAATAAGCTAATTTTATACAAGGCAATTTTTCAAAGCATCATGCTATACGGCTCACCTGTGTGGGGAAAATGTGCAAAAAGTCATCTGCTTAGACTTCAGACTATGCAAAATAAAATTTTGAAAATGATGCTGAATTTGCCATGGCATTATTCGACAGAAGATCCACATAAAATCACAAATATTGAAAAAATTTCGTCTAGAATCGAAAAATTACGTAACAGATATGAGATATCCTGTAGCTCATCTGATAACCACCTCATTTCAAATCTGACTTTATAAAAATTGCAATACACATACTTAAAAAGATTTATTTCTACTCTTACTGTGATATAACTGTTTGTTAAACTTCTTATTTATTTATTTATTTATTTATTTATTCAATTACATATTTATTTATTTTTTCATTTATTTATTTAATTATTTATTTATTTATTTATTTATCTATTTATTATTTATTTATTTATTAATTTATTTATTTATTTATTTATTTATCTATTTATTTATTTACTTATTCAATTATTTATTTATTTACTTATTTATCTATTTATTTGCCAATTCATAATTTTTGTTGTTAATGTATATATATATGTATATATTTACTTGTGTAATTATTTATTTATTTATTCATTTGTTGGCTCATTATTTTGTTATTTATTTCTTACTTAATATACAAATGTTTGTATAATCTATGAAAACAGTTTGTAAGAAGTCTATAATTTGACTGAGGTGATTCTCAGATATTTCCTCCTCTTCTCTCCATCTCAAATATTAAATGAAGGTTTTTCTTGTAGCTTTTCCTTCTATCAACTAACTCAACTATTATAATATTATAAAACCATTATTATAAATTTTTCAGTAGTAAGGTAGCCTTATACCAAATCTCTGTAAATTGTGCAATATAGGTTTAATGAAAAGAAAATGTATAAATTACCCAGCTACAATAAAATATATATACTTTAACAGTATTAACTGTTATTGATGTTTGACCTAGTGTGGTGGAGATGATTCTGCCACTTAACATATACCTCGTTTCCACTTAGAATCGGGTAATCGGATCGGATTATGATTCAGATTTCGATGCAGGTATCTACTTACCCACTGAATCGAGTAATATAGGTATACAACACACTATTTTGAATCGATCCAGCTACAAGAGCTGTATCGGATCGGGTAATCCTATTTCAATTCGATCTAGGTATACACTGGCACTAATTCGAATTGAAGTGTGATTCAATTCTAAGTGGAAACGAGGTAATAGAGTCAATCCATTTAATGGTTGGTGTGTCAATTCCTTTGACAGTTGCAGCGGCTTGAATTGACAAGTACGTAGTATTGTCAAAGGCGCCAGAAATATCAAGAAAAGAGCAGAGTATGATGTCTTTCTTAGCAAACGCATTCTCAATTTTGCTGACCAGCTGATGCAGAGCTGTAACAGTGGATTCACCAGTTTGGTAAGCGAATTGGTTAGCATTGAGAGGATTTGCTATTAAGGCCGTACTGCGAATGTGTAAATCAATCACTTTTTCCATGACCTTTAGAAAGAAGGATGTGAGACTGATTGGTCTGAAGGATTTTGGGTCTGAGTTTGATCTATTGCCAGCTTTTTGTATGAATACTACTCTCACCTTTCTCCAAGTTTGAGGGATGTAGGTTAATTCAAAACTGGATCTATGTATAGATAAGTATAAGTCAGCAGATTATGGTATCAATTCCATACTGCAAGAGAGCAGGAAAGATACCATCTTCCCCGGGCGCCTTGAAAGGCTGTTGGGAGGATATTGCCCATTTGATGGAGTCTTCGTTAAAAATTTTTCTAGCTAGACTTCTTGTTGTGCTATTAGGTGTAGTGTAACTCACATTTGTGGTTAGAGATTGATCAGTGGTATGTATACAGTCAGGAAAATGAGTGGCCAAAAGTAGGCTCAGAGTTTCACTGTTTCTTTGGGTAAAACTACCATCCGATTTTTTTAAGAGACCAATACCGTTGTTATGATCTTTAGCTAAGGCTTTTTGAACTCTAATTGAAGAAGGCAAGTCATCGATACTTTCACAGAAGTTTTTCCAGGTAAGTCGTTTTTGCCTTCTTATCATCGAATTGTAAGTCGTTAGAGTTGTTCGATATTCGCTCCACGAATTGGTTTGTTTAGCTTTGTTGAACAACTTTCGAAGCTTTCTTTTTAACTTCTCCAACTCACTGTTCCACCAGGGAACATCGCGATTTGAGTTGGTCTGTCTAATGTGACAGCTGGACTCGTATGCGCTTGTGATTTGTGAGCTTAAGCGTGTTGCTTCCCTTTCAAGTTGATAAGGAGAGTCAATGTTTGGATAGGATGGTTCGAATTCACAACGAAGTGTCTCTGTGTAGAGGTTCCAGTCCGAGTGTCTTTGTACCCTATTATTTTCTATATTGTTGTGATTCAGCCTTGACAGATCAAATCTGATGTGCCGGTGGTCCGAGAATGATATCTCTTTCGAGACATGCCAATTGAGAATGTTGTTGGCTATGGCAAAACTTGCCACTGTCATATCCAACACTTCTTTCCTAGTGGAGGTGACAAAAGTAGGTTCATTTCCCTTGTTTAGAATGTCAAGTTTGAATGCATGAGAAAATCTAAAAGGGACTCACCTCTTTTGTTGATGTCTTTGCTACCCCATATGGTGTGATGGGAGTTGGCATCACAACCAAGTAGTAGCTGTCTTTCCCTTGCGTTGCAGTAGCTAACAAGTTTTTTACCTCTTCAGGTGGTGCGGAGGTAGTATCACCCGGGTAGTAGGCTGAGGCTATTACAATGTTTTGTAAGCCTCTTGCCGTGGGGATCTCAGCTTGTACCGCAACGAGATCATTTGTGATGAATTCTGGAAAACCAAAAACATTAGTTCTAAACATACTAGTGTACCTCATATAAAAATCCATATGATTTGCGAAAATCATGGCAGCTGTATCAGACAACCTTTTATAGATACAGTAATCCCCGGATAAATACCCCCCGCTTAGTTGCGTTACCCGTTTAATTGACTTGAATCCTAGGCAAAAAAAAGATCACATAAGAAATATACATAAAATTTCCCGTTTAAATGCATTCCGCTTAATTGCGTATCCCGGTTAAATGGTCCAAAAATCAAAACTCTTTTTTCAATTTGAAGCAAAATTGCCCGGTTAATTGAACGAAAAAAACCAAATCATTGAAGTCACTTTTGCTTACACCTTAAATGATTGATTATGAATTGGTCGCATTGTTGCGCGCCTACAAGTTAATAGTCAAATTGACATGACTTAAATCGTTGTTAGATTTTTTACTCTCTCGTGAGCACTCTCTTTTGTGCACTGCTACGAAAAATCGCTGTGCTGGAACAGGATTAGACTGACTTTCACCGAATTTCGGTGCATTTCGTGCGAATTTTCAGTAAAGAAACACACCTATTTATTATTAGGTTTGTTCGTTAAAACCCTGGGGTCGCCACAAAGCGTTTTTTTGAGAAACCTAAGGTCGCCCTGAATGTCAAATTGAGTGTTTTTTAGCCCTGGGGTTGACCTGGGTTTTCCCTCAACTCACCCTAGGTTTTTGCTGTGGAGGCAATCACTATAAAACAATTCCTGTTTTCCACTGAACGATTGTGTTTTAACATTATATTTCAGTGCCACTTTTCGTATAACATTTTGCATGCTTTCTATAAGCGCCCTACAAACGATCAATGTTAGTTGACAATATTACTTGAAGGAGCCTCTGTTCAAGTAAAATTGATCGTTAGTAGGCTCTTCAATTTTACTGTCAAGTATAATAGAAACATTGACGAAAATCAAAACTGATTTGGTTTTCTCAAGTTTCATTTTCGTTCGTGTCATTGTTTAGTGCGATATTAGGCGTGTTTTTTTTAAGCTAGTACATATATAGTACAGCATTCGAGTTAAAAAAAAACGATCTGTCCACAGTATTTTCAGTTCTATTTTCAGCAACAAGATGGAGCTCAACGTCAAAGCTTGTTGCTACTTTTCAAAGCTCTCTGTGAAATTCAAGATGAAACAAAATCAAATTCATACCAGGTTTGTTTCGTTAATTGTTCTATCAAATGAATAACGATACAAAGCCAGGTATGAATTTGTACTTTTTTTCTTATTTTCCATATATCAGATTCTCTCTTACAGCTCTTTTTTACTATTTTTGGAGGCATCGTCCAGCAGTGAAGAAAGCTGTATGTCAAAGTCAGCTGTTTTGTTGAAAAAAAACTTTCGGGTATGTTCGGGGAGTATGTAAAAAGATATTAAAAACCAATCTTTGATGAGATTTTCCATTGGAAAACAGAATCAATTTATTTTTTATCCAAACGGTAAAGCAATTTTACACTATTGAACAGTCTTTTCGATAGGTTTAGAAAGAAAATAAGTTGATTCTGTTTACAAAACCGTGAAATTGAACTATAATACTACCGCACAAATAAACACAACCCAAATTAAATTAAGTTGAAACACGTACTGCTAGTCCCAAACTTGAATTTCTATTGAAGAATATTTAATTTTCATACATATATCTTTCCCTTTTGACCATTTTTTACTGCTTCGTTTGTTTGATTTGTGTTTTTCTTGCATTGGGCTATATTTTTTACTCAAATAATTCCATGAGAAAAGCTATTAGTTTCAGCAAAAAAGAACTAACGCAAAATCCTGTATTAAATACACCACCAGGTAAGAAACGAAAAGAAGCGAAAATTCAATATGAATATAGTTTTTATTTCTTTAATGTTTAATCGAGAGAAAAAATTTCTTTGCAAATACCACATTTTTTTTGAACACGTCCTTTCGAAAAAGCTTTGATGAACTGAAATCATTGGTGGTGCCATCTTATTTTCAAAGCTGGAAACTATCAATCCACAGCAATGCCATCCCTGTTTTCACTGTGGAAAATTACGACAGTAAAATGATTTGTTGTTGTTCCCCAAGGGAAATTTTTACTGTACTATATACTAGCATAAAAAAAAACACGCCTATTATCATAAATATGTCTGATTTTCGGCATTGTACTCGGGAGTTTTTGTGCGAATTCATTCAAATATATCGTGAAAATGTATGTTTATGGAAAGTAAAATCAGCACAATACATGAGATACGGGGATGATATATTAAGCCGATTTTTAACTAGATCTTCATAAAAATCTGTAAATTCAATTACACTTCCGTCAGAAACTCTCCCGTTAGTTCCAACGTGGCAGTATATGAATTCATATTGGGCATTTACAACAGCCATTAAAACAATACTGTGATATAATTTATAATCGTAAAAAAAGATCCGCTGTTTACAGGATGCACAATTGAAATGTGATTTCCGTCCACAGCCCCCAAAAAATTAGGAAAGTACCATTTATAATAAAAATACAGAGAAATCTCTTCCCACTCCTCTTGAGATCTTGGGAACTGTGAAATAAATTGTAAGTTCATCAAACTCCGGTCAAATAGTCTTCTTCCGAGTATCAGCAAGGTATTCGAGAAAGTTCTCAATAGAGCTCTGTCCACATGGGCTGAGGACAAACATATTATTCCTGAAAATCAACTCGGTTTTAAGGCGGGCCATGATACCACACATGCCGCGTCTAAACTAGTGTCAGATATTCAATGGAACAAAGCTAAAAATCAGTGTACGGGTGCATGTCTGGTTGACTTGGAGAAGACTTTCGATACCGTTTGGTTAGACGGTCTTTTCTATAAGTTGATCAGGTATGGGATGAGTAAACCACTGATATATATTCTCAATGAAGTGCTTCATGGTAGAACGTTTGTTGTGAAAAGTTGCAATAAAACTTATACCAGAACTTTTAAAATACAGAACGGTTTACAACAGGGCGGTGCATTCGCCTATTTTATTTAGCATTTTCACCGTCGATCTAATTGGCTCCCTTCACCATGCTATAGCGTACGCCGATGACCTAATTGCGTACAGAACAGGTCCAAAGATCGAAGTCATCAAAATACTTTTGCAGCTTGACTTCGATAAGATCCAGCAATATTGCGATGACTGAAAAATCAACTTCCAGAAATCGGAAACAATTGTGTTTAAAACCTCGTTGGCTCGGGTCTCATGGGATACGAGAAAGAACTGGCGAAAGCTGGTGATCGTTGATCTACATGGCCACTCACTGCCAAACAAAGTAATAGTCAAGTACCTCGGCATCTGGCTAGATCAGTATCTATATTTTAACAAACATATGGGTGCGGCTCTGACCAAAAAAAAAATAATAATAATAGTATAAACCAAAAGCTGCTGTGGCTTCTCTAGTTTTAAGTAGATTTCAGTAGTTTTAATTAGTTTTAATTAGTTTTAAGAAAACAAAAAAATAATGATCTTTCTAACTAAGTTTTTCTTTAAAATTTTCTTAGTTTTAACAAGCTCTAGTTTTTGATTTATAAGTTATCTTAAGGCCGAAAGGCTTAAGTAGTAAGATATTAAATAGTTTAGAGTACCCACCTAGGGTCAGTAAGTTAATTAAGTTATTAAATAAGCTAGTCTTACAGATTTTTGTTAGCACATAAGTAGATATTAGAAAAAGTTAATAAAAATGAATTAAAAATGAAAAGGAAAATTAGTGTTTAGTAGATAGGCCGGACGCGTGGGTTCGAATACCGCTCTGGGCATCTACTTTTCTTTTAGCCTCCCATTTTCATATGTACGCCGCCCTTGAGGTTATGTGTGAAATCACTAACACCTTATTTCCATTTACTGCAACACAAAAAAAGCGAAGGCTGCTACCCTTGGTAGTACAATGGACCGGAAATTAGGTCTGAGTTCTCCAGATTAGCAATATAAGCCTTTTCTTTTTTATAAAAAAAAAAAAAAAATATTAATTTTCTATAAAATTCAAATGATTTGTTAGATATTAAAACAGGTTTACATAGGCATGGCATGGCCGAGAAAAAATTGTAACCGATATTACACGTTTTTTTTAGTTTCATTTGGGAGGAGGGAAGGCTAAATCATATTCATATTCAATTTCAATTCCAAGAACCTTGTGATGATACTGAGAAACATGGTCAAACCTACGCAAACCAAAAACATACCTAACCATATCATTAAAAGCAACAAGTAACTTGTGCCGACACCGACATGACAGTGAGAGTCAGGCCAGCAGTAAACTTTTTTTTTTTAAATAGAATTAGTGACAAATTTGTACCATCGGTGAAGTTGATGTTAAAATCACAAATCAAAATAATTGGCAAATCATCAAATCTCTCCCCAATTTTTTCGTGAAGATATGCAGAAGCGTCTTCAGATCAAATAAATGATTTTTTATATAAAAACTGTCGTATTACACTTTAAGACGTACTCTGTGAAATATAAACAGCAACTATTATAACTTGCTGTCCATGTCGCCGATACCAAAAACATTAGTTCTAAACATACTAGTGTACCTCATATAAAAATCCATATGATTTGCCAAAATTATGGCAGCTGCATCAGACAACCTTTTATAGATAGCTACTCTTGCTGCTCTGCTCAACGATCGTATCTTCTGAAACTTGCAACAAAATTGAAATTGAGAATAGGCGTGTTTTTTTTATGCTAGTATATAGTACAATAAAAATTTCCCTTGGGGAACAACAACAAAAATTAAATCATTTTACTGTCGTAATTTTCCACAGTGAAAACAGGGATGGCATTGCTGTAGATTGATAGTTTCCAGCTTTGAAAATAAGATGGCACCACCAATGATTTCATTTCATCAAAGCTTTTTCGAAAGGACGTGTTCAAAAAAAATGTGGTATTTCCAAAGAAATTTTTTCTCTCGATTAAAAATTAAAGAAATAAAAACTATATTCATATTGAGTTTTCGCCCTGTTTCTTACCTGGTGGTGTATATAAAACAGGATTTTGCACTAGTTCTTTTTTGCTGAAGCTAAAAGCTTTTCTCATGGAATTATTTGACTAAAAAATATAGCCCAATGCAAGAAAAAAACAAATCAAACAAACAAACGAAGCAGTAAAAAATGGTCAAAAGGTAAAGATATATGTATGAAAATTAAACATTCTCAAAAGAAATTCAAGTTTGGGACTAGCAGTACGTGTTTCAACTTAATTTAATTTGGGTTGTGTTTATTTGTGCGGTAATATTATAGTTCAATTTCACGGTTTTGTATACAGAATCAACTTATTTTCTTTCTAAACCTATCGAAAAGACTGGTCAATAGTGTAAAATTGCTTTACCACAGGTTTGGATAAAAAATAAATTGATTCTGTTTGACAATGGAAAATCTCATCAAAGATTGGTTTTTAATATCTTACACATACCCGAAAATTTTTTTCAACAAAACAGCTGACTTTGACATAGAGCTTTCTTCACTGCTGGACGATGCCTCCAAAAATAGTAAAAAAGAGCTGTAAGAGAGAATCTGATCTATGGAAAATAAGAAAAAAAAAATACAAATTCATACCTGGCTTTGTATCGGTATTCATTTGATAGAACAATTAACGAAACAAACCTGGTTTGAATTTGATTTTGTTTCATCTTGAATTTCACAGAGAGCTTTGAAAAGTAGCAACAAGCTTTGACGTTGAGCTCCATCTTGTTGCTGAAAATAGAACTGAAAATACTGTGGACAGATCGTTTTTTTTTTAACTCGAATGCTGTATTATATACTAGCTTAAAAAAAACACGCCTAATATCGTATATTTCTTCGTCACCCATGTGAGACTCTGTTAAAATTAATACATTCATTTTTTTAACGAGGGCCTATTGTCTAGTGTCTATTGCTAGACCTCGTAAATGCGCTCGTAAGCATTGACAATTGAATGAAAAAAGAACAATGTATCAATCTTAGAAACGAAATTAATTAATATTTGAGTAATGGTTTTCATGCTATTTGCATGCAAACGTTTCAGTTCCATCAATAAATTATCGCGGTGAGTTGTTGATATATTTTGATTTTTAGTTGAGCTCGAATCATGGACAAGTGCGTCTTTTACTCTGCGCCGTGATGAAATTTACTAGAAAAAACCTTCTATATCATTTACTCTTGTTTTTTTTTTTTTTTATTAGATACTTAAAGATATAATTGCATTTAAGTATTCTGTACACATTAACATTTATAAGTTTTGAAAAATCTTTTATGACATTTCAAAAGCCGTCTGTCATAATGACAATTTTATGAAAAAAAAATTTATTAATAATTGTGCATTAAATACTTTTTTTTTTTTTTAATATAGCCTTCAGATTTTTACTAAGCAAACAAAAAAAATAAAATTGAATCTTTGATAAGAAAAGTGAAAATGCGTTCTATATAAGTGAAGTCAATAAGGCGTTGACTGATTGTTAATAGTAAAAAAAAATACGGTGTATTTTATTAAATTTGACTAAACTAGAATTCTTCTCTTAAAACTTTGTTTCTATAACTAAGCGCAGCTTTGGTAGATTTAAACAAATCTGTCCAATTTCTTCCGTTGAGCATATCAAGAACTTCATCCTTTGTATAAATGATCTTTCCGAGATATAATTTTCTCAGCTCTATAAGTATACAGTCCGTTCTTTCGGCCAGTTCCTTCCATCGTTCGAAGCAAGCTAAATATTTTTCGAGTGCAATTGTTGCTACAATCCTAGGTAGGCATGTGGTATGAGATCTTCCCCGGGTGCTTTGGATTCCTTCAACTCATTGAGTACTGTTGTAAGCTCTGTTATTGCGAAAGGTTGGTCCATCTCTTGATATTTTACACAGTTTTCACAGTATTGAATTGAAGGTGCGGTTCTTTCTATGTTAAGCAAGGACTAAAAGTGTGTTTTTAGATAGGATGCCGGTAAGTTTAACCCTATTTTCAGCTTCGTTCCATTAATGTATTTTAGTTAGTTTGAAGCACACACGGGTTCCGGAAAGCCTTTGACAGCGACAAAAAGAGCAAAAATAGATGCTTTCAAGGAAATAGGACTCTCAGGCTGTGAAATAACAAGGAGACTTAACAGGAGCAAGACAGTCTTTAGCAATTATCTTGCTGATCAAAACTATGACAAAAATCAAAAAGGATGCACAGGAAAAGCCACAACACCAAGGGAAAATCGGTTGATTCTACGACATGCCTCAAACCAGCGACTATGATAATGACCAAAAACGGAGTTTCAGCCAGCATAACAACGGGTCGAAGAATAATACAAAAAAATGATACTATTCAAAGCAGGAAACTAAAAAAGAAACCTGTTTTGAAGCCAGTACAGGAGCATCGTTAGGATTTTGCAAGACAGCATGTTGATCAGAGCAGTGAATGGAAACGCATTGTCTTTTCGGATGAAAAAAAATTTAACCTTGACGGTCCTGATGGTTACAACTTTTATTTCCATGATATTAGAAAGGATGAGCTCATTTTGGCAAGGCATCATAGCCGTACATCCGGTGTAATGGTGTGGTGACCTATTACCTACTATAGCACGATCGAAATGGAGTTTTTGTCCACAACAATGTACGAAAATACCTACAAATGTTTGTTTAATTTCCAAAAATGAAAAACATTTTTGGACCTCTGACTTCAATTTTTCAACAAGACAATGCCCCAATCCACACTAGCAGGGTTTTCAGAAGCTGGATCTAATCAGAAGACTTGGAACTTTTGTCATGGCCGCCATATTAGATTAGATTAGATTAGATTAGATTTTTCTTTATTTTCGTTTTCTTAAAGGTAACATAAGATATTTTCTATAAAGATTTACAAGCATGGCTTTTAAAGCCGTCTGCCGGATATTAACAAAACGTTTAATATAAGAGATTATACAATTTCTATTAAGATTTTATATATATAAATATTTTTTTTTTTTTACAAGAAAAGATCTAAGTTTGATTGATTATAGAAATTAAATTAACTTAGTTTTATTTTAACATGTTTTTTTTTTTTTACAAAATAGATAATACATTATAGAGAATACAAAAAGGTGGGCTTTTAGTTTAGCTAAAACAAAAATAATGCCGAGGAGGACAGGTGAAGAGCTGCAACTTTTTTTTTTTTTTTTTTTTTTTT
This sequence comes from Melanostoma mellinum, assembly GCA_914767635.1. NCBI lineage: Eukaryota > Metazoa > Arthropoda > Insecta > Diptera > Syrphidae > Melanostoma > Melanostoma mellinum. The sequence continues at coordinate 3,965,138 of OU612061.1, read as the reverse complement.
TTTTTTTTTTTTTTTTTTTTTTTTTTTTTTTTTTTTTTTTTTTTTTTTTTTTGGGCTTTTAGTTTAGCTAAAACAAAAACTATCGATAAGCTCGAAACAACAAAAATTTGGTCTCTGTTGAGCTAAAACAACGAGGATAATATTTCAAGAAAAAATTCAAAACATATTCAAATAAGTATTCCTATAATTCCTGGCATGGAAAGAAAATTGTAATAGCAACCTCCAGCCACACTCTCCATTCAAGACTTTGGCGCATTCTTCAAAAGTCAGGAAACTTTTATTGAAATAGAGTCTACGAAACTCTTGCAAAATGGGGCAAACCCCCATAAAGTGAAACACATCTTCATTTTCATTAAGGTTGCAGAGTGAACAAATAGGTGATAAATCGTTTCTATGTGGCCTATAATTAAGTTCAATCATTTCCGTTCTCAATTTAAAAATCAAGCTCATTTCTGCAATTGTAAACTCTTCCCTGAAATAGTTATCTACACTCAAACAAAGATTTAAGCGTTTATATGTAGTTCTTGAAGATGAACCTCTAGCCCTACCAAGGCAGAGCTGAAATATGCTTTCATCTACAATTGAAATGCAGTTGTAAAAATTGGTCTTCCATTCCTCCGTGTTGCCAAGACTCAGGGACAAAATAAAGTTATGACTTGTGGCGAGTTCATGCCAATTTTTGAATGGGGTATACCCACATCTAAGAGCTATTAGAAGTATTTTCCTATGAAGGTTGGTTTCGGGTCTCTGCATAACTTTAATTATAAAATCTGCATTTGCCTTCAAATTATTAATAAAGATGTATGGAAGCCCTGATTCTACATGAATGGCATAGTTTGGAGTACTAGATGGCAATTTGAAAATACGTTTAAAAAAGTATCTTTGGATAGATTCAACTTCATCTAACTGCTGGAACCCATAGACCTCATTTGCATAGCAAAAACAGCTCTTGACTGTGGCGTCAAAAACCTTGAACTTAGACACTGGATCTACAAATTTGTTTTTAAAAAATTGCGACCACATTATATTGATAGCAGTTTTCGCATCTGCAAGTTTAAGCCTGATATGAGGCCGAATATTTAAGTTATTTGTTATCAGGAAGCCAAGGTATTTAAATTGAGTTACAACTTCAATGTTAACACCATCCAGAGTCCAGTTCCGAGCAGTACTTTCAGAACGGGTTTGCGATCTGAACACCATAATTTTTGACTTTTCTATGTTAATTTTGAGGTCCCAAGTATCACAATACTTTTTTAGTTTGTTTATTTGAAACTGCAGTGCAAGTGGGCTATCTGCCAATAAAACAAGATCGTCTGCATATAGTAACACCTTTATAAATAAATCGCCAAAATAAACGCCACCGGGAATATGGTTTTCGATATCATTAATGAATAGTGAAAAAATAAGTGGGCTCAAAACGCATCCCTGGGGGACACCTGTCTTAGAGCAAAATTGTTGTGATGTTTTATTTCCATTTCGCACAACTGCAACCATATTAGCAAGGAGTTGTTCGTAAATCCATATGAATTTTGTTGATAGACCTGTAGCAGCGAGCTTAAAAAGAAGAGATCTTCTGTTAACAGTGTCGAAAGCAGCTTTAAGGTCTACAAAAAAAGCATACAAAGGTTTCTTTTTTTCAATAAACCGTCTTGCCACGGATGTCAGAGCGAATATGTGGTCGACTGTCGAAAGGCCAGCACGAAAGCCTGCTTGGAAACAAGTGATGATTTCGTTACTTTCAACCCACCTATTCAGCCTGGTGTATAATACCTGCGCAAACAACTTTCTCAAAGAGCTTAACACTGCAATGCCTCTATAGTTTTCGGGAAGATTTGGGTTTCCCTTTTTAAAAATCGCTGTTATACTTGACGAAAGAAAACATTCTGGGAAAGTATGTTCATTGAACATTTTGTTAAAAAGACGAAGAATATGTTCCACGAGTTCAGGAGTTGCATTTTTGAAAAATTCAATTGGAATACCATCAGTGCCTGAAGCTTTATTATTTTTCATTTTTTCCAACGCCGCAAGAAGCTCTTGCATAGTAAAATCTGAGTCCAACTCCGGGATAGTTATGTATGGTATTGCAAAACTAATTTGGGACTGGTTTGGGTCGGGTAGGAGAAGCTCTTGAAAAAACTCTGCCAGCACATCTAGATTTATATTAGACGCAGTAGACTTATTGCGACCACTAAGCACTTGAACGTTCTGCCAGAAAGATTTTGAGTCCCTGGAATAACAAAGTTTATTCGCCGCTTTCCGTAAATATTGATTTTTTTTGCTACTGCAGAGGTCTTTGTATACTTTGTTTGCTTGCAAATAGAGTTGTTTAAAAGTTTCATTATTTGTGTCTCTGAAAAGTTTTAAGAACTTGAAGGATTTTATTCTGCTGATCTTACAATCTTCATCATACCAATAAGTTTTTGAAAAAGGGCTGGTCAAATTTGGGTTGGACACCGCAGACTGCCTCACAATCTGTAAAACTTGTTGTGTTTCGTCCTCCACAGAGCGCGTAAGTTCAAGGTTTACAGAGGTTATATTTTGATTTAGTTTGCGCCTGTAAGTTCTTAAATGTTTATCCGCCCATCTTAATCTTCTAACCCTTGTGTCACCTTCAACCTGAGTTTCATTACCTTGAGAATAAAGCTCACAATCTACTTTAATAGGAAGATGACTAGAGTAATTTGCTGGAAATACTTCAAAATCTCTAACAATATTGAGCCAATCTCCCCTAACCAAACAATAATCTATGACAGAACATCCTTGAGCGGAAACAAACGTATAGCAACCCTTTAAATCGCTTTGAGAGACACCATTTAGAACGAAAAAACCGAAGTCTTCAATCATTTCAATAAGCACCTTTCCGTTTGTGTTTAAAGTCTCGTCGAAAGAATTTCTTTCATAGAAAAACTCGCCATTATTCATAAACGAAGAGTTTTGGAAATTGCTTATACGACCATTTAGGTCACCGATTATCATCATATTTTCATGACTATAATTTAACAAAAAATTTTGTAACTCTTCAAAATCTGTGTTCCACCCACTAAAGTTTAGGTAAATAGGAATTATTTGAAAATGTTTGGAATCAATTAAAACATCAATGATTATTTTGCCTCCAATAGTTTTAAAATCAAAGTTAATATTTGGTATGTTTTGCTTAAGGCCACACAATATGCCACCACTAGCTCTTCCAAGATTGTTATTTCGAATAGCGGGAATACTTTTAAGATTATACTCTGAAAAGTATTTAAAATATTGCAGCTCCTTTCCTTCTTCCAAAAAAGTTTCTAGTAATATAAAAATATCATACTTTGAAATAAGATTAAAAAATTCTGGCATAAGTAATTTGTTTTTAAGTCCAGTAATATTGTAACATATAATAGAGAATTTGCAATTACTAATTTGGCAGACGGCAGCCCTGTCCTATCTTTCCCTACGCATATAGCTTGAACTTGCACCAACGTTGTTGACATTGTCACCGGCAGGTGGCACTGCTGCTACTAGGTGGCTGAGATTGCTGCTGTCAAAAAAGCACATTGCTTCATCTCCAAACGTCGTTTTGATGTATGACAGTTCTTCATTTGTTTTTATTTTTAAGCCTCGGGGAGATTCATACGGGAAAACAAAATTATCCATTTGTAGTTTTGATCCTCTAATAAATATTTTCGGGTTCGGATTTTTCATTGAAAGCTTTGTTTTTATATCAAAGAGTACCCTTCTTTTTTGGCGAAAAATAAGAGATTGCTCGCGGTGTACAAATATTCCTGTTCCCTTTAACTTTGACGCGGCTCCGATGATTTTATTTGCAGTCTCTTCATTTTGCAAATTTAATACCATTGTAGTTTTTTTGTTGTGCCGGTTGGTGAATTCTTGTGTGCTTTTTAAAGTAAATTCTGCATTTCCGTTTAGATCGAGAAGGCCCAGACAAGTTTGTTTAGCAAATTCAACCTTGTCTGCTTTATTGTCTGAAGGAAAATGCATCACAACAGTTTTTTTAGTCGATTTACTTGAAATAATTTCGAGCTGCTTCTCCAAAGTCATACAGTAGTCTTCCATAACGGATAAACGCTCCACCAGTTGAGAGTTTTGGGAGCGGAGCAGCTGTATTTCTTGAGATATGGCTGAAATATCATCCCTTGTGGCAATGTTTTTTAGGTGTGACTCAAGGCAGCCATCAACAATGGATTTAATTTGAGCTAATTGCAATGCTTCTGAGGACATTTTTTCAATTATGTTTTGTTGTGAAAGTTTTTTTGAACTTTGTGAATTTGTCGGAGATAGATCCGCTGTATCTATTTTACGTTTGAGTTGCATAAAACAGTGTGTAACGGTCCAAAGTATGAAGGTTTTATGCAGTGGATCTTTAAAGTAGTAATACTCCTACCTTATTGTAAAATTTTTCGTGAACAGCACTTTTTTTTGTAAAGACTTTAGTTTAAAATAAAATAAAAACGAAAAAACAATTTATTTTTTACTTTTTACTAGTTAATTTAATAAAAAACTAAGCACTTGCAAAAAGTTAAACAGTGTTACTCTCTCACTCTCTGTGTTTTTCCGCCATATTCACCGGACTTAAACATTAGTGAAAATGTTTGGTCCTGGCTATCTCGCAAAGTTTATAAAAGTGGCAGACAATTTTAAGACAAGGACACCTTAATTGATGCTATTAGTAGTCCCCGGTCCCAGATTTCGTATGATTATTTAAAAAAACTGTATGATTCTATTCCAAACCGTCTAATAGAGGTTATACCCTAAAATGGTGGACCTGGACTTACACATTATTAATGTAAAAAAACATTATTAATAAATATTATTAAACCATAAAATGTAAACATTTCACTCATTTTTTTGTTTTTTCTAAAATTCTGCATGTGGCCTCAGTCTCATCCTAGTGGAGCACCTTTTTATACCTATTTTCAGTTGTTCATTAATTGATCTTGGGAAATTCCAACGGTCGTTTCGAATATACCCTTTAATTTAATGAATTTGTTTTGGGAAAATACGTACCTATTTTCTGGAAATAAACTTTTCCGGGTACAAAACTCCCACCAGTTATAAAAAGCGAAAATCGATCGCAAAATTTGTGGCCTCATCCAAGTGGTTGGCAGTGTATATAGTATAGTTAAATACGTCACACTAAAATAAGGTGTTTTGGACCCCCCCTTCTCCCTTTGTCATGCTGTGTTAACTTTCTTTGAACCCCTTATGAATATTACGTCATAAAATCTTGGACCCACCCCCCTTGCGCATGATAAATTTTAATTGATAGTGCAGTTGTATGTTTAAAATTTTTTTTTTTTAATTTCACGACAAACTATAGCGACCCACCCCGGGTTCGCACGGGTACAATACTGATACTAAATACACTACAGAAAACTGTGAACATTTTAGTTTGGAGTAAAACAATACCCCTTTCCGTTTACCATGAAGATTTTCTGCAATCTTTGGCATATTCATACACAACATTTTCACTTATTTACTTTTTACATACACCTCGCAATTTTTAAATCTGTAATATCTTCGAAAATATTCATGTAAATCACATGCTGTAAAGGTCAATTTGGATCAGCATGAAATGCACAACGCATTTGATGTGTTAAATTGGGTGAGAAATGATACTGTATCGTTTAAAGCAGCTTGGTAACTAGCCCATATTATTTTGTAATATGTAAAAGATAAAAATGGTTACTGTGGGTTATCCTTAGGACATATACATACTCTCTTTTCTTTTTTATTTATCTCTTTAAGATATACAATTGCGTTTTGCATATAAGTTTGATCTATCTCGTAAGCCAGCGTTTGCAATGTAAGCGCAGAAAAATATGATTGTTACAACATCACATAACAAATTTTTAAATTTCTCGGATTCTCTCTACTATATTATGCATGTATTATACATATAAACCTTCCTCTTGAATCACTCTATTCATTAAAAAAAAACCCGCATCAAAATTCGTTGCGTAGTTTTAAAAATCTAAGCATACATAGGGACATAGGGATGGAGAAAGCGAGTTTGTTTTATAACTATGTAGTGATAAAAAAAATATATTATATATTCCAATGCCGCTAGTGCCAAAAAGCTAGCGCTAATGTTTATAAAAAATTTGCAATACACATAGATTTTTTAGTTGCTAAAGGAAATTCAATGTTAGGTTTTACTTTGCGTAACTCCAAAGAGTTTTCCGATCCACAGACCTTAAAATGTCTATATTTTCCCTTTGTGAGGTCTTATCTGGAGTACTGCAACACAATTTGGGATCCCTCATATGCCGTTCATTCATTCCGAATTGAAAAAATCTAAAAACGATTTACGAGAATTGTTGTGAAACGACTTAATTGGGACATAGATATGCCTTCTTATGAAACAGATGTCAATTACTCGGTATTCTGCCTCTTAACACTATCGAGGGAAGTTCACTGCAATTACGTTTATTCGCGACAGACCGTATTGATTGTTCTCAAATCTTAGCTTTAATTAACTTTGTAGTGAACTCCACTACAAACAAACACTCATCGAACAGAACAACAACTCATCGAACAGAACCCCAACGATAAACATCAGATGCCTCATCGAACAGAGCCACAACTATAAATGTCAAATGTCACACACACGCCATTTGTCGCATTTGCCTTTTCCGGTTTTCTCGTTCTCTTCTTCGACGGCAGCCAACTACATCGGACGTCTGGACACGCGCTCAACAACCAAAAATATAATTTTGTATATTTATATAGATCACCACAATAAAGTTAATTTTTTTAGTGAAGCAATAAAAAATATAATTGTGTCACATTCTTTTTATTGCACACTTCACAACTTCAATGTTCCTGTGAGAATGCTTAGAAACCCTGCATTTTTTAAAATAACTTTCCACAGAACTGTATATGCTGCCAATGAACCATTATCAAGATGTTTAAGAGAAGCGAATTCTGTTTGCAATATGATTGATTTTAATCTGAGTACCTAGATATCTATTTAAAACAAAATTATTGTTAATTTTAAATAAATTTGTTGGTGGTAATGCTTAAAATGTATTATGTATCTAGTAATCACTAAAGTATTGTAACTTTGTTTGATGAATAAACTAAACTAAACTAAACTAAACTAAACAATAGTAGATTTATTGAGTTAAAATTTATTATATTAAAAATATATGCATTTATTCGTCTGTATAATTACTAATACGAAATGAATGACTTTTATCGTGGCAAAGATTTATAAAGAACTATTCTAGAGAAAAATTGTATTTAAATTTTTTGATGAACTGCGAACGTTACGTTGCCGTAGACACCCCCCTCCCCCTTTGTGACATCTTGTCCCACTCAGCGAGAACCCTCCCCCCTGCATACGAACGTATTTTACGGACCGCTAAGCAACGATTGCAAATTTTACGAAAAGGTGTTGAAGGAAGAAATTTTGAAAACTGTTATTCTAAGCGAACAATTTAGTTTTAGGAAATCTCACAGCACAACTCATCAAATGATTTCTTCGGAGTTTATTTAACAATGAATATGAGTACAGATAGACACTCATCGATTAACTTCCAGAAGTTTAGTGTGTCCCTGGACAATGTCAATTCTAAATTTTATTTTTCCTTAGATTGAATATCTACATTTTTACCTTAAGTTATTATATGTGTTACCCGACCCGGCTTCGCACGGGCACAATGCTGATGCTGATACTAAATACACTAAAGGAAAACTGTGAACATTTAAATTTGAAGTAAAACAATTCTCCTTTCCCTATACCATGAAGATTTCCTGCTATCTTTGGAATATTCATAAACAGCATTTCTACTTTCTGTCTTATCTTTGAAAATATTCATTTAAAACACATGCTGTAAAGGGCAGTTTTGATCTACATGAAATGCACAACGTATCTAATGTATTTAATTGGATAATGAATGATACTTTATTGTTTAAAATAGCTTGGTAACTAACCCATATTTTTTTGTAATATGTAAAAGATAAAAATGGATACTGTTGGTTTTCCTTAGGAGATAAACATATGCAGTTGCAGATTTTTTTATTCATCTTTTCAAGATATACAATTCCGTACTACATAAATTTGATCTATCTCGTAAGGTTTAGCCAGCGTTTGCAATGTAAGCACAGAAAAATATGTTTGTTACGACATCACATTGCAAACCCTTTAATTTCCCGGCTTTTCTTCACTATAATATGCATATATTATACATATAAACCTTCCTCTTGAATCACTCTATTCATTTAAACAAAATAGCATCAAAATCCGTTGCGTAGTTTTAAACATCTAAACATACATAGGGACATAGAGACATAGGGAAATAGGGACATATGAACAGAGGAAGCGATTTTGTTTTATACTATGTAGTGATATGTTTTTGGCAATAAAAGTAATTCAAATAATATAAAATTATTTTTATTCTTCCAAGGAGTTTTTTTTTCATCTATAAAGGATACTTATTTGAACAAAATATTTCTGCAGATGATGTTTTTATTGAATTCTTTATATCACTGTAAGCGAGTGGGTTCTCGACCTCAAAATTAGGTTCTATTGAAGAGACCTAAAAGGTCCTAGGCTTAACTAAACCAATGAGGCGAATTACCCTAGAACTACGCCAATTCAGGTGCAGATATGGGTAATGGTTTACCTTAGAATCTAATTTGAGTCAACAATTTCCTAAGTTTCAATACTATGTAAAATTTACCCTAGGACTATGTAGAAAAGGCGAAAAAGTAAAATCTTACATAAAATGTTAGGTTAAATTTAACCTAGTTTAAAGCTATTTTAGTAAAGCACGAAACCAATGACAATTTACCTTAGCCATTTAAGGCGTGATAAGTTAGAACTAAGCAAGCTAAAAATGGATGAAGTCCTTAGATAAAAAAGCCCCCTATTAAGGCTAGTTTTACACATGTTTTTCTCTGAGTGTAAATTTTGGTACTTCAATTTCATGTAGCATTCTTATAACTTCTCCGACATGAAATCGCTTCTAAAAGTGACACGTCTGATCTCTTTCAGGACAGGACATTTAACCATAAAATAAAAAGTATCTTCTCTTTCGCTTTAATTGGACAGCGAGCAGATGATAGGTAAATCTGGTCTACATAAATGTGGCATGAAGTTTAGCTGCAATAGTTCCCCTCGTAACCGGTTCATCATCGCAATTTCTTTGACTGCATTTACGTCCCGAAAATAATTCATCTGATTCAAATTGTTATTTAGGCTACAATAAAGTTCTCTATATGCAGCGATCCTGTTGCGTTATTCAGAAAACTTTCTCCACACTTGAGGCCCACTGAAGAAATAATCAGATAAAGCGTTTTTTCCAATTAATGAAATCATAATTATGAAGATTCAGGTCAACATAACAGTCTTTAGCTAAGTGCATCCATTGGGTCTATGAAATAACTCCCACGAAATAAGTCCCACTTTTAAAAACGAAATAAGTCCCACCAAAAACTGCTATTTTGAAAGTGGGAGTTATTTCGTTTTTAAAAGTGGGACTTATTTCGTCAATTGGTGGGACTTATTTCGTTACGCGTTTTTATTTTAAGTGGGACTTATTTCGTTTTGAGTGGGAATAAATTCGTTTTGTAAAGTGGGAGTTATTTCATACCCCTAAATTTATATTTTGGTGGGATTTATTTCGTTTTAAGTGGGCCTTATTTCATTTTCATAATTTTGCATTTTAAGTGAATGCTTAATAATTGGAAAGGAAAATTGAACGCTTTAGATAGATTCAAATCATTTATAAAATATTATGAGAATCAATATCTCTCTTGAGATGTGTAAGAGAAAGTAGCATAAAATAGTCGCTCTGTAAAATTCTTGTAAATTGTAAATAAAAGTCAGTTATAAGTTAAATAAATTTGTTTCAACATTGAATAAAGTGAAAGTAATCATCTATACTAAATCATTGAACTGTCATTCTAATTAAAGTGGTTAAAATTCAAGTTTAAAGTATCATACAATGTCGAATCTTAAACTAAATGAACAACAAAAAAGTTGCGGTCTGCGGAAAAGCAGTTAAACTCCTCTCCTTCATCTATAAATTCCCCTTCAACATTATCTTCGTCCTCTCTGTTGTGGAACAAAATTGAATCTCGGTTCGATATGCTGACAAAAACTCTCACTGAGTCAATTGTTTCGCAACTAAAAACCGAAATTAGCTCCCTACGTGATAGTCTGTCATTACGAATTAACAACATTGAAGTGGAGTTTGATAAAAAATTAAAAACAATGGAAAACACATTCAATGATAGAATCACCTCTTTTAACCACTCTTTGTTTTTGCTGAATAGCAGACTTGATACATTGGAGCAACAAGGAAATAGATTGGACAGTCATGAAGATGAAATTTCATTAGTAAAAGCGCAATTGATGGAAAAAGACAACACCATGCTAAAAATGCAAATTGATGCACTAGCCCGAAACAACATATCGGGTGATCTCGTTCTCCACGGTATACCGATTAAGGCTGACGAAAACCTGGGAGTTCTCTTTCAACGCTATTGCTCTTTAATCAACCTACCACCTCCATCGCCCATAAACATTCTCCGTACTAAGCCGAAAGCCAATTCAAGAGAAAGTGCAATCATTGTTAAGCTTCCCCACGAAACTGAAAAAGTCAAAGTTTTATCTTGTGCGAACACATATTACAAAAAACACTCGAGAGCTGTCACACTGAACGATCTTGGCTTCTTGGGTAATAAGTTTGTGCGTGTGTATGAAAGCTTAACGAAGTACAATCATGCCATTTTCCGAAGAGCAAACGAGCTTAGAAAGAGAGGTTTTCTGTATCGTGTCTTTACCAGACGTGGCAGAGTTTTCATTAGGCAAAACAATGAATTACCCAATAAGCCCGTGTGCGTAAAAAGCTTGAATTCTCTGGAAATTTTTAACGTTGCTGGTGCTGGTGTTGCTGATGTTGTTGATGCTGATGCTGATGTTGCTGCTGATTATAATGTTGCTGATGTGAATACTGCTGTAGATGACGTCGCTGTCGATTTTGATGCTGTTGCTGCTGCTACTGAAGATGATGTTTAATATCTTGTAATTCGTAAAATTTAATTTGAATTTCCTGCACTTTATTTTTTTTTTTTTTTCTTTTATATTTCCTTTTTTTCTATACTTACTTAACATTTAATGTTGCGTTTTCTTTAGTAATAAACATTCTCCCCGGCCGTGAACACTCTCTTCACAAATAACTTCTTCCTCATCCAGGTTTTGATAACATCACTGGTGATTTCATCATGTGAAATGTTGTCAAAACCTGAATGAAGAAAAAGTTATTTGTGAACGGAGTGTTCACGGCCGGGGAGAATGTTTATTACTTAAGTCAACGCAACATCAAATGTTTGTTTCAACCCAACCCAACCCAACCAACCCAACGTCAACTCATATTATTCTTCGAGATCAGAGACACATGTCTTATTGGCAACTGCCTTGGTTAAAGTCAACACTGCGACAGGTGAGAATGTTTCATTGCGAGCGTTATAGGACTCAGGTTCAGAGAAGCTAGCTTCATAACAACATCAGCCGCTCAGCTACTTCGTCTTCCTCAAATCCATACATATGTCGAAGTTTCTGGGTTAGGTTTGCTTAACAGTGGCAGCTGCTGACGGAAATTGGGTATCTGCTTCGGATCTCACCACTCGGAATTCAGATCATCTACTCAAGTATTAGTGCTCAAATCACTATCTGGGCTTTTACCACCTCAAGGCTTGACAACTACGGGATGGGAACATTTAGATGGCTTGACCCTAGCCGACCCCAATTTTAATCAGCCATATAAGGTCGATCTACTATTGGGCTGTGATATATTGGCTGACATTTGCTACCGGAAATTGTCAAGCCTATTGATAAGAATTTACCCGTTGCTCAGAACACGAAATTAGGATGGATTTTGTTTGGCAGAGTACCTACAGTATCTCAGCAACCAAAAACCTTCTTTCAAATCTTTTTTTTTTCTTAGTTCTCAGAAACAAAAACTTATTCCGCTATTTTTTTTCTCTAATTTTATTCAATCTTTTTCTGTTTGAGGAAAACAAAAGAAAGCAGAATGATATTGTTTCACTTTTTTCTTTTTCCTTTCCCTGCTTTTTTTTTCCTCCAATTTTTCATGCTTCTTTCAATATTTCATATTCGTTTGATTTTGCTTACATGTTCTGAATGGGCAATATCTAATACTTACAACTGTTTGCATTTTTGAAATTTTTCGATACACGAGGATAAAGAGAAAAACAATAAATAACTTTGTTGCAAAACTACCCAAGCCATTGTACTCAATTATAATAAAGCATGCTAGGAGTTTTTTTTTTAAATTTTACTGAACGAAAATTTGATTTTTCAGGGGGTTAAATAAGTTTTAATAAAATAAAGAAATTTTATATAGAAAGTTAGCATTTTACTTAGCAATTCAATCTTATACATATTATTTTTTTTTAAACTCTAAAATTTTTAAATAGTTTTTGGCTTATAAATTTGAAGAGCGGCGGTATTCTAACAACCTTTGGTTTTCTAACTGTATTTCATAAGGCTTTTTATTTACTATTATTTATCGAAAAATTGAGATTCTATGCAAATTGTGAACTTATGTCTCAGCTAAAATAAAAAAAATGTGGACTTATGTCCCATATTGGTGGGACATAAGTCCTAGGGATGCTCATGGAAAAAAACATCGATGTTTTATACGATGTGATACATCGTAACCTTACATCGATGTTTGTCGATACATCGCATAAAAACATCGATGTTTTCGATGTATCGATGTTTTTTGAGCAACCTTACATTGATAGCGTACGTGTCGCGTGTGCAGCTGCACAGTGAACATCTTGTAGTCTATCTCTGGATGTATACAGCCCTAACATCGTAGCAGATCGGAGAAACATACGATCGTAGAGAAGTTCCGATCGTAACATTTATTTTGTTTATGGTATCCATTTGGTAAAGGAAACACTGACGCATGTAGGCGTTCCCGACATTTTCACATTTAATTGCCATGCATCGCATGAATTCTAGACGCGTTGCGTTGCGGTGAGTTTGACATTTTCATCGCATTGTTTCGTTCTTTTCGGAGATATGTCCGATTAAGCAATCGGAAACGTTACCATAATACAAATATCTTACACTTCGTACAAATCGGAATGAATTTCGTTCCGATCTGTTACGATAATAGGGCTGATAGAGTAAAGGAGAGGACAGCATGTTTTGTATGACATGAATTAAACAGAAACAGATAACAGAACACTGAAATCGATTCGGTTAGGTAATGTGACTGTCAATTGTGAGTGTTCATTGTACGATGCTTGCTTTATTCAATATTGATCGAATGAAATACAACATCCCACAGATACATAAATTGAAAAAGAAAAGAGCATTTGAAATAAATTTAACTGTAGACTTGGAACTTTGAGTGAGTCTTTTCAATGCTTGCGTCATTTGATGCATCGAATAAAAGTACATCGATGTATCAGTAAACATCGAAAGGGTGCGAATCATCGGTTTTGTTCGATACATCGAATAGTAAACATCGATGTTTTCGATTAATCGATGTTTTTTGAGCAACCCTAATAAGTCCATAATCTACTTATTATCCAGTTTTGGACTTATGACCCGAGGAGTTATGTCCCTGCGCCGTATAATTTTTGTTACCCTCTGATGACTCAGATAAGGTAAAGACATTGGGAATACAATGGCTTCCCTTAAGCGATGAGTTTTCATTCAATTACATTCCCTCAGAAAATCAAAACCCAACAAAGCGATCTATATTATCTGCCATTGCGCGTTTAGTTTATCTATAACTAAAACGAAGATGTTAATGCAGCATTTATGGGAGTGCAAGCAGGGCATCTTTTAAGTAACACGAACGTGGCCAAATGGCCACGTAGTAATCCGCCGTGGCCACGCAGTAAGCATAATCTGGCCACAACCAATTTTTGAAAATGCGTGAACAACACATAACTGAAATAATGACAGAAATTTTCTGAACATATGTACATGATTTCTCAAAAATGTCAAAAAATATATAACTTGCTAATTCTAATTAAGTTTGTAGGTGCTAATCGAAGAATTTTGTCAACGAATGAATGACAGTTCATCAAATATACTGTCAATGAGAATTTATATATGGAAAAAAACATACTCACGACTTCCGTTATATATAAATTCTATAAATTCTGTACGTGCTCGAGGATTTTTCTCAGCATATAATTAAAAATTTGTTGGCAAGTATGTAATAAGTTGGATATGAAAAATAACAAAAAATTTCGGAGACTACTTTTTTTATTGCAAATGTTTTGGTATGAGTGAGTCACAACCCGTCGATCACAATTCGTCTATTATATATATATCATTATAAGATCACAAACCGACATCTTTACGAAAAAACTTCCGAACGAAATCTCTGTCGGAGTACAAGGTCAGATCAGGTTCGCGGTAACGCCTCTCTTTCTTGTGAAGGAACTCTGCTACAGCTGGCCTCGGATCATATAAAGCTGTACCTACTCCATTCAGGGCCACAAACAATCTCGAATTCATGGTCTCATCTGAAGCTGACAGTCGGTGGTTTGATTTAATTTGATTATAATGAGAAATCACTTTCTCAACAATCATGGAGTGAGGTGAAGTGACCAGTAAAGAGCACAACAGTTTATGCAAAATCCCACATGTCACTGGTATCAGTCGAAGCAGCTTATGCGACATTTTTGCAGAAGTGTCGAGATCTCTGATTTCTTGAATTGCTGGCCAACAATCGCAAACACTTGATGAAAGGTCGGAAACGTTTTTCTTCGCCAAAAATGGTTTCAATCAAGAGTCGACCCTCTTGAATCATTTCGGCTGTGGTTTTCGCCATTAGAAATGTTGAAAATCTTTTGATCAGCTCATTTTCTTCAATGTTGAGCCGGATGTCAACAAAATTGATGAACGCTGATATCATTTCGATTCGGAGTGCCGTCCATGATCGGGTGCCTGTTGTGAGAAGAATGCGATACTTTGCGTCTCATTCCTTGCAAGAAGTAAAAAGCTATATGTTCTGTTCGTGGATTTCAGAGCAGCATTTGACATGGTTGACCGAAATGCTCTAATGTACAAACTGTACGGGCTTGGGATGTCCTTGAAATTTGGTCAAATAATAGAAAATATCTATAAAGAAACTAGATCGGCTGTATGGAATGGAACAGATAAATCTGAATGGTTTGCAACCAACACAGGAGTCAGACAAGGTTGTCCACTAAGTCCAGATCTATTTTCACTTTTTATAGAGGATCTGGTTCCTTATCTACCAGGTGGTATCGAGTTCGCGAGTCAGCAAATAAAAGCCCTGCTTTTTGCTGATGATGTTGCCATACTGGCCTGCTCACCCGAATCGCTGCAACTAATGCTTAGCAAGCTTTATGAATATTGTAAGCTGTGGAATCTCGTGGTCAATACTGACAAAACGAAAGTCATGATAATAAAGAAGGGCGGAGGCAGAAAAAGCACGTATGAAAAATGGTGGTATGACGGGGAAACAGTTGAGGTTGTAAATGAATACAAATATCTCGGGTTACTATTCACGCACAATATGAAAATGGAAAAACACCTTAACGAAAAATTAGCTAAAGCGAAAACTGCAATAAATGCGTCTTGGAAAAACTGTTTTAACAACAAACATATAAAGCATACAGTAGCAAATATCGTGTTTTCGAAACTGTAGCAGAATCAATCCTTTTTTATGCGGCACAGGTGTGGGGAAGTGTTGAATACGAGACGGTGGAAAAACTTTTAAGATACTACCTCAAAAGAATATTCCATCTCCCTTCCAACTCGCCGAATTATATGCTGATGCTCGAAACTGGACTTTCACCGATGTTTATTAAGACATTCAAACTACAAATCGATTACGTACTACGGGTAATGAGGATGCCAGAGCACCGACTGCCCAAAAAGGTGGCCATTCAAATGATACAAAACAAACGAGGTTTTTTTAAAGACCGGCAAGATGTAGCTGAAAAATGTGGAATCGAAATAAACCCCAGCATGGGTGAAATCAATACCTGGAAGTTAACCATGTACGATGTAATTAAAAAAGTTGATCTTCAATACAGGGCCAAATTTGAGGACGAAGCTAAGGGATCTCTTCACCGCATGATTTATAGTCGTCTAAATTATTCCTTGAATGGAAGCAACTATTTCAGAGACGATAACAACATAGAAAAAATTTCAATATTGTTTCGTCTACGAGGAGAATTGCTACAACTCAATTATATACCGCATAGAAGTGATTTGCCGATATTATGTGACCTATGCAACAGGAATGAACGAGAAGACGTTTTACATTTCCTAGGGTGCTGCCCTGTATTTCGTGAGACAAGAAGAAATATATTTGGAAACGACATCTTAACAAACGAATATTGTATATTTTTACTTAATGAAATGAATGAGGATAAACTATGCGCATTCCTGGAAATTGCTTTGAATTATAGAAACAGAATCAAGAATGGTGATTTTTAAAACAAATAAAATAGTAATTAAATATAAATATATAGAAAAAATAATTATCGTTATCGAAGCAGTAGTAATTGCTTTAAACTTATATAGAAATGATTGTCAATCTGGCAGACGGCAAAGCCATGCTTAAAAGATTTTATGTAATGTAAATTGTATTTTCTAACAATTAAAGTGAACAATAAAATCCTAATCTAATCTAATCTAATCTAATCTACTTTGCGTCTTTTCCTATCGTCTTCTTTATTGTCAGTGCTGTTGGTGTAAATGAAACTTCTCTTCCTGTCCGCCTGGATATGGACCCTGGAGCATGAGTTTCAACTTTCTGAGAGCGTTTTGTTTCAAAGTTAAAACATCAAGCCGAATCAAACGCCCTTTCTGGAGATTTTTTTGCATATCTTTTATGATCAATAAAACATCTGCCATCAAGCATGTTTGGAGAAGTTGTTGAAATTCCGATTTGCTCCAAGTATTAAGCATCCCAACTGCTACATTCTTGTCTATCAGTGAACCTGGAGTTTTTGAGACATGTCGCCAGTATTTGAAACATCCCGGTAAATTGTGTAAAACTGCAGTGATCAAATTATGGACATGTTCAGCAAATCTTACTTCAAAGTAACCTGGGAATGAACGATATTCTGGGCAACATTTTTGCAATTCCTTATTTTTCGAAGGTGATGTACGAAAATATTTGGCCACAGCTGTGATATTTCGTTGCTATTCTCCTTTATATCGTTTTTGGAATCGTCCTAAACACATACGAACAGACAATTAGCTTTATCGGCGAATTACTGGTGTCGAAAAAAATTATCAGTAAAATATGTACTTACTCTCTTCAGGTATTTATTTCCATTGTTTTGATCTTGGATCGTCGAGGTCTTTAAAATCAACTTTTTTCAAACACTTATCAAGAGTAGACATCTCAGTTTCACAATTTTTTTGCAAGTAGCAAGTAATTGAACGACGAAATTTTAACAAACGAGAGTAAACAATAAGTAAAAGTCACTAAATAGAATTGACACAACGAAATAGTATGTAAACAGCTCACAGCTAACTGCAACACAATGCGATACAATCCAGTAGTTGGCAGCTTTTTTAGCGAAATAAGAACTCATGTAAAAGTGCTTGCTTGTATTAGTAAATCATTTTATTCTCTTATTCTGTTTGAGGAGATACAGTGGTGGTTCAGTATAACGAACGATATAATGTCCAGAGTAAATTCGTTATATAGATAACTCGTTGTATCGAAACTTTTTTTTTGTCATTCATTCAAATCTTTAGGTAAATAGCTCGTACGATTGTAATTTTCATTAAATTTTGTTTCATACTTCATAAAAAAATAAATACATACTTCACTTAATAGAATAAAAAACCTGATTAGTCTTCATTTACATATAACGAAACATTTACAGCCTTATTCATAATAAAAACATAATACACTGATGATCGGCTGACTAGATACACACTGACTATCTTTTTAATCAGCTTCCTATTCATAATGCTTTTTCCCCTCCGAAATAGTTGGCACATGCCTGTGTCAGAAAAAGTAACAAAAATTGTAAATCTATTCCATTTTTTTGACACAGCACAACTCAGCTGCTTGAAAAAAAAAGAAAAAAACTTTTTTGATTCTGTTTGTTGATTGATTCCTAAAGCGAAAAATAAATATTTTAAGTGATGGAAACTAAAACTATGGGATTAATACCTCATGAATTTGAGGTCGATTTTGCATTTATAGCATTCAGGTCAGAAACGAAAGTGGAAAAAGAAAATGGCATTTTGATTTTTCCTATGGTATTTGAATTTTCGAAAGAAATTTTGAATTTAAAATTTAATTTTATCTATCCATTCAGATGCCAAAATGACAATTCACTTCAAAAACAGTTACTCAGAGGATAATCAACCTCCAACCGTTGATTATCTTTATTTGCCATATTATCAGGCTGATTATCTATTATGAATAAGAATTTCTGTTTTATCATCTGATTATATTTAAAATGCGATTATGAATAAGGCTGTTAAGGTTTAGACTTATTAGTTTTTTTTTTCAAATTGTGTACAATAGTACATACAAATATTTGTAAATTTAAAAAACCAAATCGTTAATATGCATTTGTTTTTTTGGGCGTTGAATGTAATATAATTGTTGAATGCCTATTCTCGTAAACTTCTTAGAACTATGACTTTAGAGTTTTCAATACAATTTTGTCTAAAATTCGTTATTTGTTATATAGAATTTCTAATGGACTTGAAAAAAAGCGTTCGTAATATCGAACACTCGTTATATCGACATTCGTTATACTGGACCACCGCTGTATTTTTCTTTTGGCCACCTAGTGAAAAATCCTTAAAAGATGCCCTGAGTGCAAGCAATCTTGGGACGATCCAGTTGACTCTGACATTCTGCAAGAATGGGAACAATTTCATAATAACCTAAAGGAAATCAAAAACATACGCATACCACGGTGGCTGCATACCACTGCAAGTTTCAACAGCAACCACCTTCAGCTACATGGATTCTGCGACGCTTCCGAAAAGGCGTACGGAGCCGTTGTGTATCTTCGAGTGGAAGATGAAAACCACCACACACAAATGCATTTGCTCATGTCAAAATCAAAGGTAGCAACATTAAGTCCAATTACACTTCCACGCCTGGAACATTGCGGAGCTGTTATGCTTGCGCACCTTTTGCATCAAATTAACAAAACTCTTGAGGGGAGAGGAATTCCCACATTCGCATGGACGGATTCCATGATCGTACTTTGTTGGATCCGTGCCGAGCCATTAAAGTGGGAAACCTTTGTCCGAAACAGAGTCGGGGAGATACAACGCTTAATGAAAACCGATATATGGAATCATGTTCCTACGCTTCAAAACCCAGCTGACTTAATCTCGCGAGGTATCCTACCATCTACGCTTGTTAAATCTTCTTTGTTGTGGAACGGTCCCGAGTTCCTAAGGTTCACATGAAACTTTAAATTTCCAGAAGAACCAGCTGTTGGCAAAAAGGTCACCAAGGTCCATAATGTTGACACCAACGTAAGCAATAACCGGCTCTGTCAACTACTACATAATTCTTCGTGCATGCTCCGTCTGCTAAGAGTAACTGCCTACTGTCAAAGATTTATATCAAATACTAGAAAGCCAAGCTCAAGGCGAATTTTTGGACCCATCACTCCCGAAGAACTAAACCAAGCAAAGATTATTTTGGCACATTTATCTCAACTCGAAATGTTTACGAAAGGAATAGCAAAAACCAGAGGCATGCGTTCATTGAATCCCTTCACCGACAAAAATAACATTCTCAGAGTGAGAGGAAGACTTCAAAACGCCGGCCTTCCTTATCGTCAACAGCATCCCATAATATTGGAACCAACACATCACTTAACGAAACTGGTAATAGGCGAAGCGCATAATACAACTCTCGACGGCGGAGTCCAATTGATGATGGGTTATTTGCAAAATAATTGGTGGATATTTCAATTGCAACAAGCCGTCAAAAAACAAATTCATAGCTGTACAGTTTGTCACAGATATAACAGCAAACCAGCTCTTCAATTGATGGGCAATCTACCTGGTCCCAGGGTGAGGATCTCGAAACCCTTTACTCACACTGGAGTGGACTATGCGGGTCCCTTCAACATAAAAACATGGAGGGCGAGGAGCTAAATGCTATAAGGGCTTGGCAATATTTGTTTGCATAACAAATAAAGCATTTCATTTAGAGGCAGTCACTGACTTAACCACTCAGGCTTTCTTGGCTGCTTTTCGCAGATTCAGTGCTCGCAGAGGTCTTTGTCGCAAGGTATATATAGCGACTGTGGCACTAGTTTTAAGGGATTTGATGCAGAGCTCCATCGTTTATTAAAACAAGCTACTCACGTTTGGAAAGATGTTGCTGAAACCTTGGCAAATCAAGGGTCTCAGTGGAATTTCATTCCCCCCGCTTCCCCTCACTTTGGTGGTCTTTGGGAAGCCGGTGTGAAGAGTGTTAAACACCACTTTAAAAGAGTCATCGGGAATACAACACTAACATATGAAGAGCTAAACACGTTTCTTACCCAAGTCGAAGTGTGCCTTAACTCGAGACCTTTGACTCCCCTGTCGGAAAATCATGACGTCTTCCGAGCCTTAACACCTGCACATTTTTTAACTGGCCAAGAACTTCTCACTGTTCCTAAGCTGGATTTTGAGTCCAGAAAAGTAAGCCTAGGTGATCGGTGGAAGATAATACAATTGCACATGCAAACGTTTTGGACACAATGGAAACAGGAGTATCTAACGCGGCTGAAAAAAAAGGCCGAAGGGGCTGCAGGAACAACCTCAAGTAAAAATCGGAGACCTGGTTCTTCTAAGGGACGAACGACTACCACCTTCACGATGGAGCTTAGGGCGGATAATGGAAGTTTATCCAGGAGCCGACAACATTACGCGAGTAGTAAAAATTAAAACTCAGGTTGGCGAATTTAAAAGAAACATCACAAAGGTCTGTCCACTACCAATCAACATCATTAACACCGAAGACACATCAAATAAGCAAAATAACTTTATTTCAAACAAAATTTTACAATAAACTTGAATCATCCACTAGACAGATTCATAGCAAGAACATTTATGTACATTAAACAACACAAACAAAATTAAAAATAAATTACTGTCCATTAATGCTCATCCTCATATGTCATATCGTTCAACTTGCATATATATATATTTTATTTTTCGTTTCATATTTTTACAAAGGTTTGTCACCGCACATTTTACAATAAAGAGATATGATAGCTGTTATCCTTCTTCTTAAATTATATCTTTTATTATTTTTAAATTAACGAGTTATATATTTAATATATTCTTGAAGGAAACACGAACAAAACCTTCATACAAAAAAAAGTCATATGAGTTTACACATATATAAATATAGAGTATGTCTATGACTATGTATATTCAGTTGAATGAACACATACAGATGAGCTTAAATAATTACAAAATTATCCTACAGTTATATAAACCAAAGCGTAAGAAAGAATGATCACAAATGAAAGTAAGTTGCAAAGGATTCAATTAAAATGGATTGAATTACACCGGTCAACAGCATTTTTGCGCATGGGTTTTACCTAATATTTTTTGATTCTATAAGCAAATCTATATAAAAAACTGCGTTTACCGAACGAAAATATTTGCTTTTTAAGAAGTTAAGGGGGGGTTAAGGTTTCAAAGTAAGAAAAAATACAATTTTTGCGAATTTTTTTCATAAAAGTGGATTGAGTAATTACATTCGGGTCTTTTGTAGATTTTTGAGCATACTTTCGACAATATATGGTAATTTTTTCATGCAAAAATATTGAAGCATAAGCCCGTAATAGAGATTTCCCCAGAACCTCTCAATAAAAAACTATTTGCGGTGTTTTTTGTTCAAAGAAAGGATACAAAGTGTTGGGGAAAGCTCTGTTACGGGCTTATGCTTCAATATTTTTGCATGAAAAAATTACCATATATTGTCGAAAGTATGCTCAAAAATCTACAAAAGACCCGAATGTAATTACTCAATCCACTTTTATGAAAAAAATTCGCAAAAAATGTATTTTTTCTTACTTTGAAACCTTAACCCCCCCCCCCCCCCCCCTTAACTTCTTAAAAAGCAAATATTTTCGTTCGGTAAACGCAGTTTTTTATATAGATTTGCTTATAGAATCAAAAAAAAAATATTAGGTAAAACCCATGCGCAAAAAAAATTTTTTTTTTGTTGACCAGTGTTATCACAGATCAGTTGGTAAAAAATAAATAATAATTAATAAGTAATAAATAATAAATGGTGAATAATAAATAATTGATGGTAAATAATAAATAATAAATAATAAATAATAAATAATAAATAATAAATAATGAATAATAAATAATAAATAATAAATAATAAATAATAAATAATAAATAATAAATAATAAATAATAAATAACAAATAATAAATAATAAATACTAAATAATAAATAATAAATAATAAATAATAAATAATAAATAATAAATAATAAATAATAAATAATAAATAATAAATAATAAATAATAAATAATAAATAATAAATAATAAATAATAAATAATAAATAATAAATAATAGATAATAAGTAATAAATAATAAATAATAAATAATAAATAATAAATAATAAATAATAAATAATAAATAATAAATAATAAATAATAAATAATAAATAATAAATAATAAATAATAAATAATAAATAATAAATAATAAATAATAAATAATAAATAATAAATAATAAATAATAAATAATGAATAATAAATAATGAATAATAAATAATAAATAATAGATAATAAATAATAAATAATAAATAATAAATAATAAATAATAAATAATAAATAATAAATAATAAATAATAAATAATAAATAATAAATAATAAATAATAAATAATAAATAATAAATAATAAATAATAAATAATAAATAATAAATAAAAAATAATAAATAATAAATAATAAATAATAAATAATAAATCATAAATAATAAATAATAAATAATAAATAATAAATAATAAATAATAAATAATAAATAATAAATAATAAATAATAAATAATAAATAATAAATAATAAATAATTAATAATAAATAATAAATAATAAATAATAAATAATAAATAATAAATAATAAATAATAAATAATAAATAATAAATAATAGATAATAAATAATAGTTAATAAATAATAAATAATAAATAGTAAATAATATACAATAAATAATAAATAATAAATAATAAATAATAAATAATAAATAATAAATAATAAATAATAAATAATAAATCGTAAATAATAAATAATAAATAGTAAATAGTAAATAATAAATAATAAGTAATAAATAATAAATAATAAATAATAAATAATAAATAATAAATAATAAATAATAAATAATAAATAATAAATAATAAATAATAAATAATAAATAATAAATAATAAATAATAAATAATAAATAATAAATAATAAATAATAAATAAAAAAAATAAAAAATAAATAATAAATAATAAATAATAAATAATAAATAATAATTAATAAATAATAAATAATAAATAATAAATAATAAATAATAAATAATAAATAATAAATAATAAATAATAAATAATAAATAATAAATAATAAATAATAAATAATAAATAAAAAATAATAAATAATAAATAATAAATAATAAATAATAAATAATAAATAATAAATAATAAATAATAAATAATAAATAATAAATAATAAATAATAAATAATAAATAATAAATAATAAATAATAAATAATAAATAATAAATAATAAAAAATAAATAATAAATAATAAAAAATAAATAATAAATAATAAATAATAAAAAATAAATAATAAATAATAAATAATAAATAATAAATAATAAATAATAAATAATAAATAATAAAAAAGAAATAATAAATAATAAATAATAAATAATAAATAATAAATAATAAATAATAAATAATAAATAATAAATAATAAATAATAAATAATAAATAATAAATAATAAATAATAAATAATAAATAATAAGTTATAAATAATAAATAATAAATAATAAATAATAAATAATAAATAATAAATTATAAATAATAAATAATAAATAATAAATAATAAATAATAAATAATAAATAATAAATAATAAATAATAAATAATAAATAATAAATAATAAATAATAAATAATAAATAATAAATAATAAATAATAAATAATAAATAATAAATAATAAATAATAAATAATAAAAAATATATAATAAATAATAAATAATAAGTAATAAATAATAAATAATAAATAATAAATAATAAATAATAAATAATAAATAATAAATAATAAATAATAAATAATAAATAATAAATAATAAATAATACATAATAAATAATAAATAATAAATAATAAATATTAAATAATAAATAATAAATAATAAATAATAAATAATAGATAATAAATAATAGTTAATAAATAATAAATAATAAATAATAAATAGTAAATAATATATAATAAATAATAAATAATAAATAATAAATAATAAATAATAAATAATAAATAATAAATAATAAACAATAAATAATAAATAATAAATAATAAATAATAAATAATCCTAACTAATATTATAAATGTGAAAGTCACTCTGTCTGTCCGGATTTCTATGTTACCGTCTCCTGCCCAAACTACAGAACTGATTTAAATGAAATTTTGTACAGAGATAGTCTAGAACCTGAAGAAGGACATAGGCTATACATTTTATCCCTTTATTCCCACGGGAACGGGAACGTATACGGGAACTTAAAAACTACAACACCGATTTCAAAAATTTTTCCACCGATAGAATGCTTCACTATCCCAGAGTAACTTAAACTTTAATTCATCCACATATTCCCACGGGAACTAGAGTTCTTACTAATATTATAAGTGTGAAAGTAGCTCTGTCTTTCCGTCGTTCTATGTTACCAGCTCCCGCCCAAACTAACAAACCGATTTAAATGAAATTTTGTACAAAGGTTGTTCTGAACTTAAAGACGGACATAGGCTGTATTTCATTCGAATATTCCCACGGGAACCGGTCCTCACTTTTATTATAAGTTTGTTCACCATTCTATGTTACCATCTCCCGCTCAAACTAATGAACAGATTAGAATTAATTTTTGTACAAAGATTGTTCAGAACCTGAGGAAGGACATAGGCTTTATATTTTATCCCTATATTTTCACGGGAACAGGAACGTATACGGGAACTTGGAAACTACAACACCGATTTCAAAAATTTTTCCACCGTTAGAATGCTTCACTATCCCAGAGTAACATAAACTTTAATTCATCCGCATATTCCTACGGGAAAGGGAGTCTTAACTAATATAATTAGTGTGAAAGTAGCTCTGTCTGTCCGTCGTTCTATGTTACCATCTCCCGCCCAAACTAATAAACCGATTTAAATGAAATTTTTTTTACAAAGATTGTTCAGAGCCTGAGGAAGGACATAGGCTACATATTTTTTTCCTATATTCCCACGGGAGCAGGAACGTATACGGGAACTTTGACACTACAGCACCGATATAAAAAACTCTTCCACCGTTGGAACGCTCCATAATCCCCGAGCAACATTAACTTTTACTCATCCCCATATTCCTTACGGGAACGGTCACCATGTTTCCACGGGAACGGGAGTCCTTACTAAAATTATAAGTACGAAGTTAAATCTGTCTACCTGTTTCTCTTTGTTACCATTAGCCGCCCAAACTATTGAACCTATTTATATGAATTTTGGTACAGAGAAAGTCTAGAACCTGAGGATGGACATATATGTTAAGCAATATGTTTTATTCGTGTATTCCCATGGGAACGGGAACTTGACAAATGCAGCACACATTTCAAAAAATGTCCACCGTTAGACGACCCTCATATTCCCACGGGACTTTAGTAACATTATAAATCCGAAATTAACTCTGTCTGTCTGTTTTTCTTTGTTTATATTTACCGCCCAAGCTATTGCACCGATTTATATGAATTTTGGTACAGAGATAGTCTAGAACCTGAAGATGGACATCCTTACTAATATTACAAATCCAAATCGTTTTGATTCCCCGTTTTCCTTTTATTCCCACTGATTGATCATTATAAATAAGGCTCAGACGTTTTAAGTTGCAGGTGTTCGCTTAGAAAAAAATCCCATGGCAACTTTATGCGGCCGAATCACGTGTATCAATCCCACAAAACCTTTTTATTTAGCAAAAAATGGATAAAATAAGAACGTCGTGTGCAAACATATACTTAAATAAAATAATATAACAATGGTTTACTAAAACGCATGAATGTGTCTTATTTGCAAAATAAGTAGCCTAAAAAATTAAGAATGTTGCCGAAAGTCACTATTCCACGCGGACGAAGTCGCGGGCACAGCTAGTAAATAATAAATAATAAATAATAAATAATAAATAATAAATAATAAATAATAAATAATAAATAATAAATAATAAATAATAAATAATAAATAATAAATAATAAATAATAAATAATAAATAATAAATAACAAATAAAAAAAAATAAATAATAAATAATAAATAATAAATAATAAATAATAAATAATAAATAATAAATAATAAATAATAAATAATAAATAATAAATAATAAATAATAAATAATAAATAATAAATAATAAATAATAAATAATAAATAATAAATAATAAATAATAAATAATAAATAATAAATAATAAATAATAAATAATAAATAATAAATAATAAATAATAAATAATAAATAATAAATAATAAATAATAAATAATAAATAATAAATAATAAATAATAAATAATAAATAATAAATAATAAATAATAAATAATAAATAATAAATAATAAATAATAAATAATAAATAATAAATAATAAATAATAAATAATAAATAATAAATAATAAATAATAAATAATAAATAATAAATAATAAATAATAAATAATAAATAATAAATAATAAATAATAAATAATAAATAATAAATAATAAATAATAAATAATAAATAATAAATAATAAATAATAAATAATAAATAATAAATAATAAATAATAAATAATAAATAATAAATAATAAATAATAAATAATAAATAATAAATAATAAATAATAAATAATAAATAATAAATAATAAATAATAAATAGTAAATAATAAATAATAAATAATAAATAATAAATAATAAATAATAAATAATAAATAATAAATACATAATAAATAATAAAAAATAAATAATAAATAATAAATAATAAATAATAAATAATAAATAATAAATAATAAATAATAAATAATACATAATAAATAATAAATAATAAATAATAAATAATAAATAACAAATAATAAATTACAAAAAACAAATAACAAATAATTAATAATATGTTTTAAGTAATATTTTTATCACAGATCAAGAATATAGATTTTTAATAAGTGAGTTATCGGAAGTTTCACAGTTTTGAATGAATTTTGTGTTCAATTTTAGAACTCGTTCAGCAATTAATTCAACATTCGCTCTAATGTGGAGGTCAGAAGTAGAATGATGCCAAGGAAGTCTTAACATCACTTTAAGTAGCTTATTTTGAGAAGTTTGAAGTTTTTTCAAATGACATTTGGCAGCGCAACCCCGTACGGGACATCCGTATAAAAATATAGCTTGAAATACAACTTTGTGGATAATAATTTTATTATCGTTACTTAAGTGCGAGTTGCGGCAGATGAAGGGGGTCGTTCAACTTTTAAAACAATTATAAGAATAACCAACAACTATCAAAATATCTCAGCTGGTTTGGCAAACCCACTGCTCCTCACTTAAACTTCCAGTCCACTTACTATCTTCGCTGCCCACTCTTCATACGGATTTCCAGCTTATCTTCGAGCAAACCAACGATTTTCCACGAAAGGAACAAGAACAATAAATACCTTTCCTCCGCATCTGTCATTCCACTATGTGTATGAAAATGAATCTCTGTTGTTGCGTGAGTCAGGTTGACAGCAACAGTCTGTAGCATTTCGCTTTGTCTCTTTTGAATACATGTTAATTGTAATTAACCATTATTAATATTTCGTTCCATTTTCATGTCAGTCCAGCAAACAGAATTCACCAGAGATGTTAAAAAGAAGAACAAACGTTTTATCAACATTTCACATGATGAAATCACCAGTGATGTTATCAAAACCTGGATGAGGAAGAAGTTATTTGTGAACGGAGTGTTCACGGCCGGGGAGAATGTTTATTACTAAAGTCAACGCAACATCAAATGTTTGTTTCCAACTTAAATAACATTTATTTTGAATAAGTTAAAATGTAATCTATTGTGAATTATTTTCGAATCCATTTTTAGCCTTCAACATCTAAAATTCAACGAAAGATTTTGTATAAAAGACAGTATAAAGTTAAATAAAGCTCTCTTTCTATCTTACAATTTACGAAGATACATCCCGTCCTTTATTTTCCTAGTTTGAACGGACACCATTATCTTTTCTTTTGGGTCGCATAACTCGCGAACACGTTTCATCAGTAGCAACTTCCGGTGTGTGCTGTAAGTGCAACAACAAACAGCGTGCATTGTGTGACTGAAAAGAATTTTTGGGTCTAACGCCATATCAAAGGCAAACGTTCGCCAAGGAAAATTTTTTCTGCTTTACCTGTCTGGATCCATCCAAGCATCAATGGAAAACATGCGCGAAAAAGGGAACATGCAGAGTAGAAGGATGCAACCGTAGTCACCACCCGTTACTGCATAAGGCTAGTGTCACGAATCACCAGTTGGATTCAACAGCAGTTTCTTTTGTACCACAACCACACATACACTCGTCTCATCACGGGGTGGATGTCAAAATTTTGTTCAAGGTGGTGCCGATTAGGATTCACAACGGAGACTTGTTCGTTGACACTAATGCCTTTTTGGATGACGGCTCCTCCTTGTCGATGATCGATGAAGACCTGTTCAACTACCTTGGTTTGGAAGGGCAGTCCGAAGAGCTCACTCTGCAGTGTACGAAGGGGGTGTCTCGCGTTGAAAAGTCCAAACGCACATCGTTCTCTGTGTCCGGTGTTATGTTATGTCTCCTAAGGGTGAGTTACTTAGCCGAGAAGTCAGTCGTTCATATGACAAAATGGAGAGTTCGCTGAAATTGGTTGGTTAGCAGTACAAAATCGGTTTGCTGTGGGATTCTGATGGATTCAAACTTCCAAACAGCTACAATATGGCATTCAAGCGCCTCCTGCCTGTTGCTGCAACCGTGGATGGTGTATCTTTGAATACCCACTTAATGAAGGGTCCGGACAACTTGGTTCCATTACATGCGGGTCAGTTCAAGTTCAGGGAGCGTCAAGTATCTTTGAACGCAGATGTTCTGGAAATGTTCCACAGAATCCGGATCAAGGCTGAGGCTGAGGACCAGCAATGGCAACGGATGGTATGAAGAGATGGAGACATAAATCCATAATTCAGTCAAAACGGCGATCTCAGTTACGAAAGATGCCATTCGAATATGTCGTTCCATGAAATTTGAGCTGGTTGGGGTTCAATCGAATAGTTTTGAAGTACTTCAGGAGATGCCAGAGAGTAACATCAATTCCAAGTTGGTAAGCATAAATCCTAATAAAAGCGACAGTTTGGTTTCCAAAATCTTATGTATGTTTTGGCACCCGTCTTCTGACCAGTTTTCCTACAAGCTGGCGATTGTGGGAGTGAAGAGTGAGTTACTCACGGACGGGGTCATGACAAAACGACAGATGCTCAAGACCATAATGAAGATTTTCGATCCTCACGGAATTATTTCATTATTTATCATTCGCGGACGCATTATTCTTCAAGAGGTCTGGATAGAAGGTTCTGATTGGGACGAACCGGTTTCGTCGCATTTAACAGGGTCACGGTTGAATTTTGTCAATGTTCTCAAGAGTGCAAGATCAGTTTGTTGATATTCGTGGATGCGTCAGAAAAGGCATTTGCTGCTGTTGAATATTTTCGTTGAGGTTGATTTCGCACTAGTTATGGTAAAGGCCAAAGTAACACTTGTTAAACAATTGTCGATCACGCGTATAGAGCTGCAGGCTGCTGTTCTTGAAATACGTTCAGCAGTAACAATTAAGGCCTCACATTCCATACGTATCGATGAGACCAGGTTCTTCTCCGACTCCAGAATAGTGCTCACTTGGATTAACTCGGCCAACAAACTGCCTTCATTCGTCGCAACCCGTGTTGTCAAAATACTGGACTCTTTCTCGCCTCTTCAATGGTTTCATGTCAGCTCATGTGAAAACGTGGCAGACGATGGCACAAAACGATTCGACTCTTTAATGGGAGATCAAAATACAAGATGGTTTCGAGGTCCCAAATTCCTGAAACTTCCTACCGAGGAATGGCCGGTAACGACCTGCATTTCCGATGATGCTGCAGTGAACAATATGGCGAAGGTTTCTACTACGCTACTTCATCGCTACAAACAAAAGACTTTTTTGGGCGCTTTCGATTTACTCTCAGCCAGATTTCAAGCCAGATGGTCATCCTCTGTCAGAACTATCTCCTTTTTGCTCAGATTCAAAAGTTTACTTCAGAGGAAGCCCATAGTTATAGAAGTCTGCATCACGCCTTTAGAATTTACGCAAGCTCAAGACTGGATCTTCAGGAGAACTCAATTGGAATACTTCAAAGACGACATCGCTTCTCTCCGATCGAGTGGCAAGGACAGCTGTTCAAGGGCAATCGCAAGTTTGTCACCGTTCGTTGATGGGGAGGGTACATTACGTCTTTGTTCGAGGGCGCAGAAAGCGAATTCATCGTACTCGTTTCGGAATGCAGATCTAACCAATAAGTCATAAGTTAGTCGACTTGCTCATCAGGTATCATCATGAAAGAAACGCCCACATGGGAACTGCAACGGTCATCTCGGACATTCGGGAAAGCGCATGTGTGATCAGCATTCGAGGAGCCGTGGAGAGAGTGAGAAAGGCGTGCTTCATGTGCCGTCGCCTCAAGGCGAGGACTGTTATGCCAGTGATGGGTGAATTACCTGCTGCTCGCTTAGCATCTGATTCCAGACCATTCACCCATGTCGGAGTGGATTGCTTCGGACCGCTCTTGGTTAAGTTTGACAGAAGAACGGTAAATATATACGGCATGATCTTCACGTACCTCATCGTACAGATAGAAGTACTCAACGATCTTAGTCTGGATCAATGCACCATGGCAGTACAGCGGTTCATCATTAATCGGGTCGTAACAAAGGTATTCTACAGTGACAACGGACTCAATTTTGTCGGAACGAATAATTTGCTGATCAAGGATAACAAAGAGATGGAGAACGCTCTCAGCGAGTACTCATCGAAGTACGAGGGGACCATGTGGCAATTCATACCTGCATATCCGCCCTGGATGGGAGGTGATTGGGAGCGCCTCATCCAGTCCATAAAGAGGAGCGTCGAATTTGAACTTAAAGGCGTGGTACCGAGGGAAGATGTCTTGAGAAACGCTCACATGGAAGCTCAAGGTCAAATCAACCGACGCCCGCTCACCCACCTCCCAGTTGACCCAGAAGACCCTAAACCTCTGACGCCTAACTCAATGCTATTCGGAGAAAAGGATTGCGACATAACAGCCCCTGGATTATTCTCAGATAAGGATTTCTGCAGGAGACTTTACCCTCGTCGATTGCAACACATGATGGCAAAACTGACGAAGCGCTGGTACGCCGAGTATTTACCTGTCATAACAAGGCGGTCGAAATGGTTCAAAAACACAAGGCCAATACAGCTAGGCGACATTGTAATCGTCATCGAACCCAACGAAGTATATTCAGCATGGCATCTAGGACGTGTCATCAAAATTTATCCGGGTCCTTAAATCGCTGTCCTAGACCTTCAGTCTTCAACCTAGGACCTAGTTTTCTGACAGCCCCGGAATGTCATCGAGTCACCCTGCAACGTGTCAAATGTCGAATTTCTGCGG
Organism: Melanostoma mellinum; assembly: GCA_914767635.1. Taxonomy (NCBI): domain Eukaryota; kingdom Metazoa; phylum Arthropoda; class Insecta; order Diptera; family Syrphidae; genus Melanostoma; species Melanostoma mellinum. The sequence continues at coordinate 3,933,226 of OU612061.1, read as the reverse complement.
ACATCAATATTCGCATCTCTTTCGAAAGAAAGAGATGCTCTTTCGAAAGAAAGAGATGAAGGCATTATTATTTTCGAAAACTTCAAAAAGCAGGTGGTCAACGACATTTTGTTTTGCACTTTCATTTTAAGGTTAGCAGAATCAAGTAAAGTTTGCCAGAGTTTTCAAGTTTCTAATCAAGTCGCCATAATCGAATAAATTTATTAAGCATGGCAAATTATAATTTATATTTGTAAGAATGCAATTTGTTTTATAGTGCTCATTTTATAGGAATAAGAACCAATTTAAAGCATCAAGTTCTTCAAAAAACATTCGTCCTAATTTCCTACTAATTCGAAAGAAACTGTACAAATTTTGTATTTTTAAATGACCTAAATGTATACATTTCTCTTTAGAATAAACTATCAGATAACGTGTTTTGGATCTTTATTATTGGAAGTTGTGTTATATCGAGGGACGTCTTCGAGCAACATAGTTTGGTAAAAAACACTTTGCCTATCAATGTTATCGAACAACAAAAAACGTAATATAATTTTTGACGTTTGTTGAGAAACCATTCAGCCTTACTCCTTAAAACAAAAATATGGTCTATCGTTGAATAACCTGGTCTGAAACCTGACTGGAACTCGCTTAGACGGTTATTATCATTGATACATCTGATGAGTCAGTGAAGTTTTTGTATGATGCATTCTGAAAGGATGTGTCCCTATAGACACTTCAGCCAAGTTGCCTTTTTTGTAAATTGAAAAAATAATCGATTGGCAAAAGTCCTGAGGAATGAGGAATCGTCCCGGTTTCCAATACATTGTTGAATATTAATGTTAGCCAACCAATTAACTTCATTGTGCCGCGCTTATAAAATTCAACTGACAACCCATTCGATCCCGCTGCTTTTCCTTCTTTAAGCTTTTCCACAGCTAGAATTACCTCTTGTTGTCTTATATTGGCATCCAAAACATAATTCCTGAATTTAAGAGCAGCATAATGGAAGTTAACTGTTTCCTGAATTGGATTCAACAAGTTCCTGAAGTGTTCAGCCAGAAGATTTTCGGTTATTTCACAATGAATGGTGAGCCGTTTGCCAGTTAGATTCCTTACCAAGGTCCAGAATTCCTTCGAATTTCTGCAATGGGCCAATCTGTTGGACTCAGCTTCAAAAAAAATAAATTTTCTTCAGTTAACACAACATCTTGTTGTCGCTATTTGCTTGTAAGTACTGATTCTTGACATATCCGTTAGACGAATTTTAAAAGCTCTAAGCCAAGCAAATGATGAATCTCTGGCTTTTTTGCACTCTACGTCGAACCATGGGGCCGTATGACTTGTTCGAACATCCCTGTTCGAAATTCCGGTCGGATACGACGCCTTGATAGTTTCATCTAACTGTCTTAAAATGAGTGAACGCTGAGTTTGACTAACAGCCCTGCTTAGCTGTGTTTAATGAGCTTTGGCAAAACGCTCTTTGTCCTTGTTGATTCGGGTATCCTTGCTGAAAGTTCAAACGCCACCACTACAGGAAGATGGTCCGATAAAAGTACATCGTCAACCTTGAAGTCTGAAATATGTTCATTCCGATTTGCACTAACGGCAACGAGGCTGTAGTCAATAACCCAGCTACCTTGTTTGTCGATAAAAGTAAGTTCCCCTATTTTCTCAGATGAGCTTCATTATGATTCAGTAATAGTCATAATTGTATAGCTCTTGCAATTGAATATAGAATAATATAAATAATTAGTTTTTAACTGAGTGTTTAACTTGAGGAGCTAAAAATCAAATAAGATTGAATAATCATTGAATTTCTAAATTTACGTTGCATTTAGTTAGAAGAACAAATTTCACACTATTGTGTATGTATTTAATTTATAACCAACACACAAATTTAAGACTTCGATGAACACTACAAAACGGAAAGTTCAACAAACATCACCAGAATTGTATCTCCGATCATCGTCAAAGAAAGAAAAAAAATGTCTTCGTTGGTTGGTTCCATGACTATCGAGGAATTAAACAAACTGTTTGACTCTAATCTCATTAGTCTGGCTACGAAGGACGACATTTCAAACTTGCGCGGTGAGCTTAGTGAGGTTAGAAAGGAAAACGCACAATTGAAAGAGATGGTTGGTGCACTGGCCGACAAATGCAATGGCCTTCAAAGCGAAATTGATCAGCTAAAGATAGCTGCAAAGAGCAAAGGAATGCAACTTAATCATTCGAATGAAAAAATGTGAAATGAATCCCATAGAGCAAGCTGTGCACATATGCAAATATATTACAGACTCAAGCATAATCGTCACTGCACAAGAACTAAGACAAATTGCATCGAATGAAGAAGTGGTTACTATTCTGGCCGAATGTAAAACAAAGCAAAATATACACAACATTCTTAAAACGTTAAAAAGCTGAAAGGAACCGGCATTTCTATTTACAGAGCGCTTAAATGTTATTTCAACCAATTCCTGTGACTGCAGCTAGTACTGAAAGATATGTAGGTTGGCAACTCTGCGTGCAAGTGTAAAGTCAAATTTTGAACTATCTCCTGTGAAATTCTGAATTTTAATAGTTAAAAAAAAAATCTAACAATTATAAAAATCTTCATAAACTTGAGTGTAACTGCCTACTTATATAAGCTAAACTGGAAAATCAGGTATTTTTTGACACTCAAGTCACATGACTGACAACAAAAGGAAAATCGACCAATTATCACCAGAAAAAAATATTTATCCAATATTTCAAATCAATAGGACACCAAAAGTATATAAACTTCACCACACAATGTCGATCTCTCATTCAGACCTAGAAAAAATCAAATCCATTATTGACACGTCGGCGTCGCTCAATACAGAACTTTCCAAAGCGACCGCCAATCTTGCGACAAAAGAAGATCTCAACAAACTTAACATTGAAATTCACTCAGTAAGAAAACAAAACCAAGATTTATCTGAAAAAATTTAGAATTTAAAACATTGAAGCTGTCTGTTGGAAGAGGAACTCGAAACACAGAGTCCCGAAATTAAAGGGAAAAATATAATAGTCACTATTCCTAATGACCGATCTGATTCCCAAGAAAAGATCCACGGCATAACCAAACTTTTTTTGGAGATGTAACACCCCAACTACAAATTCCACAAGCGGTAAAACTAAGTGAAAACACCAAGGTTTTAAAGTTCAAACTTAACACTGGCTCTAATGAAATAGCAGCGAAAAGGTTCAGAAATTCGAAGAAATTAAAAGGCACTGGTGCCTACATCCAGCGTGATTTGACCAAACAATCGCAAATCAAACGTCGAATTTTACTTGGATATCGAAAAATCATCAAAGGAGTTAAACCAAATGAACCAATATTAATTAAAAACAACAACTTAATAATTGGTAACTGTTTAGAAACCAATTATCTTTTTATCTTTTGTAAAGTAAAATTATACAGTGTATACCTTGAGCTTTAAAATTTCTGTAAAGACGTATTTTTTTTATCTACAATCAATATTTGTAACGTTATGAGAGCGTAATTTTATCTATTCGTCTTGGTTGTGATGACCGATGGTGTGGTGAATTTACGATGCTCGCTCTTATACTCTTATACAATACACAATTGCTAATCCGTACAATTGTTTATCGTGAAACAGTTCGCTTAATCGTTCAAAGTAAAAAGATCGCTGACCAGACCACACCATCGACCACATTATTGATCACAGATAAGTACAACCGTTGATTAATATTGATTAATATAATTTGTTATAACGTTGCTGAGATAACTTGTGTTTCATTACATTTTGGTGCTATTTATTGAAAATTTCAATGTGTGGGTTGGTCATCTTCAAAAGGAATGAAGAAGATCTCAGAAAATAATTTTGTATAAATTTAAAATAAATTCTCTACGATATATTTTCGAAATATATACATATACATTGATAGAGAATTTAACATGGTCCTTCTTTAAAGCCGAATTTAATATCTGTGAATCGGTTTAATTGTGCGTAAAAAGTATATAAATTATTGTTGACTGTAATATTCGATTTATATGGGTTTTGAGCTCTCAGACTAATCGCAACCTCGTGACTCGGGCGTATATGTAAACGCCAAAATACTTTACCTTTCGAAATATTCACACGTGGATTCAATCATTTGAAATTTTTTTTGATTTTGCGCATCCTTCGAATAAATAAGTATTTCGCCTTCGAACATTATTATTTCGTGAAATATGAACGCGTCAAAGCAAAAACGTGGGATTGCAAAGGCAACTTTGACACGTGCAGTGGAATATTGTCAATCGATCGAAGAATCGGCAACATAAGACATGTTGGAAACTCGGCTAAACAGAGTTCTTGAAGCCTGGGATGACTTCAAGTCTTTTCATTATGAATGCCTTGCGGCTCTCGAAGAAAGTGAGATTGAGGAATTCAATTCAGACTTTGCGGTCTACGAAGATAAATATTTTGTTGCACATTCAAGATTGAAAGCTGCAATTCGAATTAGACATAAACCTGGAAGTGAAGATTATACAACGCCAAATGATCGGTCGGTATTGGAACTTATTGCTAATAACCAAAGCGATTTATTTAAGACTTTAAACAACTCGTCGGTAACAGATGGTAAAAAGGTTCGGTTACCACCTATCGTAATCCCAAAATTTTCCGGTGATTATAAGGACTGGCTATCCTTTCGGGACTTATTTTTAAATACAGTGGATACAAAAGAAAATTTAACATCCACTCACAAGTTTCAGTATTTGAAATCTTTTTTGACTGGAACTGCAGCAGACCTTATACTAGTGATGTGCCAAACCGTAAAATTTACAAACCGGGTTAACCCGAGTTGGATTTTGATTAACCCGAGTTGTAACTCGAGTTGGCTAACTCGGTTTAGAAAAATAATATTTGCGCTTTTTCCTTCAATACTATGTTTTGAAAAATAGAAACAAACAAATTTTTCAATCAAAATAAACGGATTTAGTCAAAATGCATTTATAAAAAAAAAACCAAAAGCAATAAGCGTACCTACTAATTAATCACACAGGAAAGAACCGAACCGACCTGACTCGGGACAGAAATTTAATTCCTAACTCGAGTGGCAATATGTACCCAAAACATTCAAACCGTCTACCTATCAACAGACGACAATGGAAAAACCGAACCGCAGTCCAACTCGGGATAAATTAATTCCTAACTTGACTTGCAGTATGTATCCAAAACATTCAAACCGTTTACCTATTAACAGACGACAATGAAAAAACCGAACCGCAGTCGAACTCGGGATAAATTAATTCCTAACTCGAGTTGCAGTATGTATCCATTGTAGCTATACGGGAAATTATTTTATCCCGAGTAAAGTCAAACCGAGTTGGACTGCGGTTCGGTTTTTTCATTGTCGTTGAAAAAACCGAACCGCAGTACAACTCGGTTTGACTTGACTCGGGATAAAATAATTCCTAACTCGAGTTTCAATATGTATCCATCATTGACATATTATATATGGACTGCTAGTTGGCTCCTTAAAAGTGAAGCCAGCGATAAGCGACAGTGCTGCATCTTGGTTCAACTGGTTGTCGAATCTAGAACTAAACTAACACATGTATGTCTCTTTCTTTAATTAGTTAAAAAGAGAAAAATATAAGTTGGTCTTGTAGATGGCACCTAATTCTTGGGAACAAATTGTAATGTTGCCGTAAATGGCCGCATGGTGCACCAAGAGGGCTAGTGTCGCTTGGCTTCAAAATCTTTGCCAGTCTTATATGGAGATTACACTCAACTAGCAGTCCATATATAATATGTCAATGGTATCCATTGTAGTTATACGGGAAATTAATTTATCCCGAGTCAAGTCAAACCGAGTTGCACTGTGGTTCGGTTTTTTCATTGTCGTCTGTTGATAGGTAGACGGTTTGAATGTTTTGGATACATACTGCAACTTGAGTTAGGAATTAATTTATCCCGAGTCAAGTCAAACCGAGTTGGACAGCGGTTCGGTTTTTCCATTGTCGTCTGTTTGATAGGTAGACGGTTTGAATGTTTTGGATACATACTGCAACTCGAGTTAGGAAGTAATTTTCTGTAAAATATCCCGAGTCAATTTTAACAGATGTGTGTGTTTCTGTATGCCTGCGCAAATAAATCACTTGCTTTGATGCTTTACATACTACTACCAGTCGACTATCGACTTTATATGTATAAGTGCATTGTGTTTGGCACACACCGCAACTAAAGGAGGGTAGTTTTGATTATGTTCAAGTGAACTCGGTCTGCTTGCATTAATTTCATTTTAATTATTTGGTTGACGGTTCGGTTTTTTCTTCGGTTTGCCAACTCGGTTCGAAAAAATGTAAACCGAGTCAACTCGGTTTGGGCTCAACTCGGTTTGACTCGGTTTATGAAACCGAGTTGACACATCACTACCTTATACAGCATATTAATGTCTCTGAAACAAATTATACTGAAGCTTGGGATCGGTTGGAAAAACGTTTCGATCGGGTGAACTTAATCGTTCAATCATTTGTTCAAACCTTTATGTCGCTTCCATCAATATCAAATCCAAATATACAGACTCTTAGAAAAATTACAGATGGTGCCGATGAGGTTATTCGCGGGTTAAATGCATTAAATAAGAACGGGTGTGATCCTTGGCTTATTGTCATTCTACTCGGCAAGCTTGATAATGAAACAAAACAAGCATGGGCAGAAGAAGTAGGCAGCCGCGAAGATTTGACAATAACCGAATTTATTGAATTTTTGGAAAAACGTTGTGACGCGTTTGAGTCTTGTCAATCGGTTAATCGTACTTCAAATTCACGTGTAATGCAATCAGGTCCAGTCCGAGCACTAGTAGCTAACTCATTCGACAAAGTCTTGCAATGTCCGTTGTGTAAAAACAGTCACTTCTTGTACCAGTGCGACCAATTTCTCGAACTAGACATTTCAACGCGAAGAGATTTTAAAAAACAACATTCGATTTGCTTCAACTGCCTTAAGTCAGGACATTCGGTAAAAAAAATGTAAATCGAACTTTCGTTGTCGCGTATGCAGAGCTAGGCACCACTATCTCGTTCACCAAGATGAGCCAAGCAATGCATCGTCGTTAGGATTGATCGTTCCTACTTCAAATCAATCGCCGTCGTTACCATCGTTGTCGTCAGCAGAAGTTTCAAATCGTGAGCACTTCTTGAAGAAGGATACAAATACCTCTCCCTTTGCGCCTCTTGTAAATAATGTATCGCGAGAGTTTGGCGCTTCAAAACAAACTGTGTTACCGACCGTTCGTGCTAAACTTAAAAATAGTCAAAATCAATTCGTTAGTGTTCGTATGCTATTAGACACAGGCTCACAATCCTCATTTGTGTCAGAATCATGTGTGACTAAGCTTGGACTTAGACGAACACACGCTCGAATTCCTGTGTTAGGTTTAGGCTCAACGGATGCTGGATACACAAAAGGCCTTGTTTCTTTGGATATCCTGTCTCGCGATTTTTCAGCTTCGTTACCAGTGGACGCTTTTGTTTTAAGTAAACTAACGTTAAATTTGCCTTCAAAATCTTTTGATATCGCGACTTGGGAATATCTAAGATTCCTGGATTTAGCGGATCCATTCTTTAATGAGTCTTGTCCTGTTGACATTATTATTGGGGCTGATAAGGTATGGTCCATTTTGAAACCCGAGCACCATTTTGGACCTGAAGGTAGACCTATTGCCCAAAATACGACGTTCGGTTGGGTTATTTCGGGAGAAATCATTGAACCATGCAACTCTAATTTAGCATTAAGAGTGTGCCATTCCACTATTGACATAGACTGTCTTCTTCAGAAGTTTTGGGAACTAGAAGAAGTTCCTTCTCATAACTCTCGTGATGCATTCAATGATCCTGCTGAAAAGCATTTTCAAAAAAAATTCGGGCGTGCTCCAGATGGCAAATACGTAGTTTCGCTTCCCTTTAAGACACCATGTCCCCGATTCGCCGGTACACTTCAGCCAGCTGTGTCAAGGCTTTACTCTATGGAGCGTCGTTTTCGTAAGAACTTGGAGCTGCGTCAGCAATACACAACGTTCATGAAGGAATACCTTGAGTTAGGACATATGGAGCTTATTCCTCGTTCTGAAGTTGATAAAAATTCTTTGGGTCAGTTTTATCTGCCTCATCACGCCGTTCTGAAGCCGGACAGCTCAACAACAAAGCTACGTGTGGTATTTGGCTCGGTTAAGGATTCGAATGGTAACTCGCTGAATAGTCAATTGTTGATTGGTCCGCCGATACAGCGGGATCTCATTGGTGTTTGTCTAAGGTTTCGACAACATCGGTTTGTATTTACCGCGGATATCGTCAAAATGTTCCGGCAAATAATAGCTAGCGAATCGGATAGGGATTATCAAAGAATCGTGTGGCGGAAAACCCAGATGAACCACTGAAACATTTTCGTCTTCGAACAGTTACGTACGGAACTGCGTCGGCTCCATTTTTATCGGTCTGTGTATTGCAACAACTAGGACTATAAAACCAAATATCCAAACGCGTCTATGATTCTGCTTCGCGACGTCTACGTTGACGATGTCATGACGGGTTCAAATTCAATCGCAGCTTTATTAGAACTTCAATCAGAACTTATATCTTTACTCTCTGAAGCACAACTCCAGCTTCGGTAATGGAGTTCCAATTGTTGGGCTCTATTGGCAAACCAAAAACGCGAAGACTGTGAGTATTTGTTTGTTGACCCGGAACGCTCGCAATCACTCATAAAGGTCCTAGGAATGTATTGGAATCCTGCAACAGATATGTATTCATATCGCTTATCTATCACCAACAAACAACCCTCGATAACAAGAAGAATCCTACTTTCTGAAATCGCTAGCATTTTTGACCCGTTAGGATTTTTAGCTCCTTCGGTGGTCCTGTTCAAAATGCTTTTTCAACAACTATGGTCATCTCACCTGAATTTGGGATGGGATGATGCCCTTCCCTCTGATATTTTCGAGAAATGGTGGACCTATCGAAAACAATTGCCATGTTTTGAAAATGTGCGCGTACCGCGCAATGTATTTTTTAGTGACGAGTCTATTGAGCTTCACGGGTTTTCCGACGCCTCATCATTAGCATACGCCGCTATTGTTTATGCTCGGTCGAAATTGGTCGATGGAAATATAAGAATTGTTATTGTAGCTGCAAAAACTAAAGTTGCCCCTCTAAAACCTGTGTCCATTCCTCGGCTTGAACTTTGTGGTGCGGTGTTGTAAAACTAAATAAAATATTTGCATGGTGCGATTCGGAAATCGTACTACATTGGCTGTCGTCACCACCACGTCGTTGGACAACATTTGTCGCCAATAGGACAGCTGCCATTTTGGAAACATTACCTAGATAAGCATGGTTCCATGTGCCAACAGGATCGAATCCTGCTGATTGTGCTTCTCGTGGAATACCACCTTCACAACTCTTCAATCACGACCTTTGGTGGACTGGACCAACCTAGCTGTCTCAGTCTGAAGATTTTTGGACAAAGTTAAATCTATCTTCAAATGCAATAGACATGGATTCGATTAAACAAGAAGAAAAAACGAGTCCAAGGCATGCACTCGTCACGTCGTTTGATGGACATGTCTTTCACGATCTGATTCAAAGAATCTCTTCTTGGTATCGTCTACAACGGGTAGCTGCATATTTTCGAAGATACCTTTCAAATCTAAGCAAAAAGACACCTCGGATCTCTGGTGGCTTGAGCTTCATGGAAATAAGGGTCTAAAATCGCTATATTAGTGTTTGTGCAAAATAGCTCGTTCAATGACGACATTCGGCATTTAAAATACAACTATACTCTTCCCGCGAAATCTAAATTATTAAAGTATTCACCATTTTTAGACAACGACGGTTTACTTCGAGTTGGCGAACGTATTAAACAAGCAACCGTTCAATTTAACATCAAACACCCAATTATTTTGCCTAAAACTAACCCCATATCTATACTTATAATTACAGATATTCACGAGCATTATCTACATCCAGGTGTTTCTGAAACTTTTGTTCTTATCCGGCAACAATATTGGATAATGGGAAGCCGTAATCTTAAACGCAAAGTGGTTGGCCGATGTAAAGCGTGTTTTATGCAACGAAAGGCAACCAGCCAGCAGATCATGAGTGAACTTCCAACTTGCCGCATCACACCTAGCCGGCCATTTACAAATACAGGATGTGACTATGCGGGCCCGATCACCATCCGATTGTCACGATGTCGAAAAGCAAAGATGTCTTAGGCCTATATTGCGTTGTTCGTTTGTATGGCTACAAAAGCCATTCACTTAGAGCTTGTCAGTGATCTGACCACTGACGCATTTATCTCAGCTCTACGCCGATTTGTTTCTCGCCGCGGCAAATGCTCAAACATATATAGTGACAACGGAACAAATTTTCAAGGAGCCCGCCGATGTTTGTCCGAAATGCACAAGCTATGTTTATCCCAATCTCATAACGATGAAGTTACAGCCAGCCTTGCCAAAGATCGTATATCGTGGCACTTTATCCCACCCTCTACCCCACACTTTGGTGGGTTGTGGGAGGCTGGAGTAAAGTCGGTGAAATTTCATTTGCGACGGGTTGTGGGAAATTCAATTCTCACATTTGAAGAGATGTGTACACTTCTAACCCAAATTGAAGCTTTACTTAACTCTCGTCTATTATGCTCATTGTCCGACTCTGATTTAAACCCACTAACTCCATCTCATTTTTTAATAGGTGAACCCTTGACGGCCATACCCGAACCAAACCATCTTGACACTCCACCAAACCGTCTCTCTCATTGGAACCACATCCAAAGCATGGTGCAGGGATTTTGGAAAAGATGGGATATGGAGTATTTAACCTCTCTTCATGAGCGACCTAAGTGGCAAAATCTTTCTGACAATCTTCAGTCCGGAGGCTTGGTGGTTATTAAGGAACCAAATCTTCCACTAGCTAAGTGGGTAAGGGGTCGAATTTTATCTGTCACGAAGGGCAAAGATCAACAAGTACGAGTCGTCCCTGTTCGAACAGCCACAGGAAAATTTGTTCGTCCTATCACAAAACTTGCCTTACTACCACGGTCCTGAAACTCGGTCCAGGGGGGCCGGGATGTTTAGAAACCAATTATCTTTTTATCTTTTGTAAAGTAAAATTATACAGTGTATACCTTGAGCTTTAAAATTTCTGTAAAGACGTATTTTTTTATCTACAATTAATATATTTGTAACGTTATGAGAGTTTAATTTTATCTATTCGTCTTGGTTGTGATGATCGATGGTGTGGTGAATTCACGATGCTCGCTCTTATACTCTTATACAATACACAATTGCTAATCCGTACAATTGCTTATCGTGAAACAGTTCGCTTAATCGTTCAAAGTAAAAAGATCGCTGACCAGACCACACCATCGACCACATTATTGATCACAGATAAGTACAACCGTTGATTAATATTGATTAATATAATTTATTATAACGTTGCTGAGATAACTTGTGTTTCATTACATTTTGGTGCTATTTATTGCAAATTTCAATGTGTGGGTTGGTCATCTTCAAAAGGAATGAAGAAGATCTCAGAAAATAATTTTGTATAAATTTAAAATAAATTCTCTACGATATATTTTCGAAATATATACATATACATTGACATAGAATTTAACAGTAACAAAGCATTTTATTTATTTCTACAAACATTTTAGCAGGGTCTATGAAATAGCTCCCACGAAATAAGTCCCAATTTTAAAAACGAAATAAGTCCCACCAAAAATTGCTTAAAAAAATGAAATAACTCCCACGAATAAGTCCAACTTTTGAAAACGAAATAAGTCCCACCAAAATTAAATGATTTAAAAATTTACTTGAAATGAAATAACTCCCACTCAAAATGAAATAACTCCCCCTTGAATAATATATTTCTTAAATGAATTAAGTCCCACTTTCATAAACGAAATAAGTCCCACTTTTTCATTGTTTAATGCGATTTCAAATAAGAAGTATTTGGCTCTTCGAAAAAAACATAAGTCCCACTTTTAAAAACGAAATAACTCCCACTTTCAAAATAGCAATTTTTGGTGGGACTTATTTCGTTTTTAAAAGTGGGACTTATTTCGTGGGAGTTATTTCATAGACCCATTTTAGCATACAATATATCTGGCTTAAATAGCAAAGTATTATTTGTAGATTTTTTTAACTATGTTAAGAACTTTGAAATCTTCTTTCTATTTGAAATGCATTTAACAATCGAAAATTAAATTTAAGTAATTTTAGTAAGTATTTTATTGGATTTAAGCTTATTTGGAGTGAGGCAAGTAAAACATCTGTAAGAGGTCGTGCAAGTGGTGGCAGCCTCTATGGTATAGAACAATCGCATTTAAAAACTTACGATTTTGAAGAACTTGAAGGCAATACCGTTGTAAAATGTTTAAAGCAAAATAATATCTACATTATACCATTCGATATAAATTGTAATAAGTGGACCTTTAATTTTGAAAAATTGAACAATACAATGTTACGTCTAGCTAATAAAAGTGTTATACTGATTGGAGACTGGAATTCAAGAATTATTAGTAACTTACAAACAACCATTATGCAAACTGTTACAAATTCTCATATATTTAACATCAACCGTACATCTGAAGATATTGTTTGCAATAATAATGGATCAAATATGTTAGAAATGTATGACCTTATTGTGCTCAATGGCTGTACTGAAGGGGGTACAGAAGGGCACTATACATTTGTAGGAGAACAAGGCAAATCAGTTATCGATTTCTGTGCTGTAAATAATGATTGGACAAGAATAATTAAAAAATTTGAGGTACAATGTAAAACCTTCTCTGATCACATGCCAGTCGTTGTTGAGTTTGATGATGAAACTCCATCTCATCAGAAAAACCTTACCCTACCACCCAGACTTAAATGGGAATGCGAAGAGAAAAATTCGTATCACCGTCTACTAGACAACTTACTTCTAACAAATGAATCGATACCTGAGTCCACAGAAATACTCGCAAATCAAATAACCCATTGCATAAGAAGTTCGACACCGAAAAATATTTGCAACTTTAAGTCATCATTTAAACAAAAATAGTTCGATAAAGAATGTTTAAACGCCATTTAAATTGGTGTTGGAGTATCTGCAGATGATCGCTCTATGTACTTCAAACGTTTTCTAATAGACAACTCAAATCTAATGTTTTCGTATGCAGACCCCCTTATTTTTGACGACTTTTTAGATGGCGAGATAACAACTGTGGAAATACAGGCTGTTATAACGAAGTCAAAAAACGGAAAGGCACCAGGCGAGGATGGTATTCCGTACGAATTTTTCAAAAATGCAAATACAAAACTAATTGACCATTTATAAATCCTTTACAACAACGTTTTCTCGAGAGCTGACATTCCTTCATCGTTTAAGAAATCCATTATATTCCCTATCCACAAAAAGGGTTCAATGGAAAATGTAGAGAACTACAGAGGTATCTCATTCATCAATGTCTCAGCCAAGATATTTTGTGGAATACTTGTGGAACGGTTAGAATGGGTAGAAGAAAAAAATATCCTGACAGATCAACAAGCTGGATTCAGAAAAAACTTTTCAACAATTGACCAAGTATTTACGTTATCCTCAATTGTAAAAGCTTTCCAAGCAAGAAACAAGACAATTTACAGCTTCTTTGTAGATTTTAAAGCCGCCTTTGACCTTGTTAATAGAAGCGCATTATTCTATAAACTGTCACAGTTAGGTCTCTCTACTAAATTTCTAAGAGTCATTCAAAAAATGTATTCTGAAACGAATGCAACAGTCTGGGACGGAAAAGACTTCTCGAAATGGTTCAAAACACAAACTGGTGATAAAACAAGGATGCCTTTTTAGTGCCTTGCTGATCTCTCTTTTCATAAATGATATAGAAAAAGATCTGCCTGGTGGAATACGAATTGCTAATACGATCAAAAACGTCTTGTTATATGCTGATGATCTGTTCATACTATCTGAAACTCCTTAAAACCTTCAGTTGATGATAAATCGGCTAGCCAATTTCTGCACAAAATGGGGAATAGAAATCAACACTTAAAAGTCGAAAATTATGGTCTTTTCCGGATCATCACGAGTACAAAGTGTATACAGATGGTTTTATAACGAAATTCAATTAGAAACTGTAAAGGAAATCAAATATCTAGGAGTAAAATTGAACCCAACCATAAAATTTGATAAACATCTAATGGATAAAGCCAATTCCTGTCAAAGCTTGTTGAATATTTCCTGGAAGAACATATTTTCAAACAAACGGATTATACCAAAGAAGTACAGAATATTTGACTCTGTTGTCAAATCAACTCTTTTTTACGCTTCTAAAGTTTGGGGATCAGTCGAGTATGAAGTAATCGAAAAATTCCATAGGAATTTCCTAAAAAAATTTTTAACTTACCAATAAAATCACCAAGCTACGCAATCTATTTAGAGACAGGTCTACCAATGCTTTTTACAAGTACTCTCAAATCACAAGCGGATTACATTATTAAAATAAGTTGATATCCAGACTCTCGATTAACAAAAAAAATGCTCTCGTATGAATTGAGAAACCAGGACTGGTGGGTGTCTAGGTGGTTAGACATTGGAAGCGCATGTGGAGAATCAATTATATTCGATCTCAACAACCTGGACAATCTGAGGTGTCAACTATATAGAACAATCCAAAAAAAGAAGATTATATCCGTGTGTCGTTTATTGAACAAGCCCGTAAATCAGAAAGCAGAATATTGTATTCTCTCCTGAACTACAACCTGAAGGACAAGAACTACTTTTATGACAGATTCAACTACAGTGAAATATCTCTTATTTTTAAAACATGATGTGAGTTGCTCGGTTTAAATGGTACCCCATATAACGGAAGCTTCAACCAAATTTGCAATATTTGCAACCTGAAAGCGAAAGAGGACTGCTTCCACATAGTGAGTGTTTGTCCAATCTACATACCCCAAAGATTAACTTACTTCGGAAAGAAATACCTTACCCTGAGGGGAAAATACGAATTTTGAACGAGGGCGATTGGAAAAAATTAGCTTATTATAATATAAATATGGAACTTTACTAGTAACAGAATATTTTGATTGATTTATCATAGAGATTAAAAAAAAAAAAATTGAGAAAAAAAAATGTTTAAAGTTACATATTAAATAGTATTTTGCCAACCAAGCTGACGGCTAAGCCATAGCTTCTAAATTCATTCTTACTTTGAACTATTTTAATAGAAAAATTATGAATAAATGAATTTCTTACTTACTTACTTACTTACTTTACTTACTGATAGATCTTTTTCAAAGCTAAAACTAATAAAAACCTATTTAAAAAACTCTATTCCACAAGATAGGCTTTGTAACTTGGCTATTTTGTCTATTGAAAATTCTATGGCCCGATCTTTAAACTTTGATGATGTTATAGATACTTATACGGAACAGAAAGCTCGAAAGAAAGACTTTTCTTGGTAAATATCTTATTGAAATTAAATTGTTATTTTTATTTCATTATATGAATGTATGCAGGTATCTTCAGGATGTTGTTCCTTCAAGGCTAGCGAATAGATAAAGAATGTCTATTGGCTAGCGTCGATACTATAGCCCATTCCCTCTCATCTGGGGGGATGTACGATTTAGAATCGATCTTGGCGATTCATTAAAAAATTTCGTTTAATTTCCATTCATTATAATGTTAAGACTTTCACAAATATTTTATGTTTCATTTTCAAGAAAATCAAGTTTCATGTATCGTTTATTCTTTTTACAAAATTATTACTTTGTTATGTACTTTTTTGTTGTAAGAGTCTTAATGCTTAGGTTTTTTTTTGTAATTTTTGGATAATTTCATGATTAAAATCCATGAAATTTGAATTAGTCGCAGTTTGTTTTCTCATTTTTAATATAATTTATTAAAAGTCGTTTTATTCGTTGAAATTATTTCCCGCTCCTCCTCCTCATCTAAGCAACTTCTGCAGAAGTCATTAGAGGAAACGCCGAGTCTTATGGCGTGTCTTCCTATCATACAATGTCCGGTGATGACATTGACTACGGAGCTAACCTATAGTTTGTTCTATCCATTGCCTCTTGCTTTAGCATAAGTTAGCATGTAGCTTGTAGCTATTGGTATACCAATATTCAACTTCTAGTTGAGATCGGTAGAACGGTTCCTTTTCGTGCGAGTTCATCGGCTTTGCAGTTTTGTTTTCTTATAATTGACGCGCATATCAAGAGGTTACCCTGTAGAACACAGAGCGAGCATTTAAGAAAATAGGAAAGGATTTGAAAGGAGACACCGATGATTGCTTTTTAACCTCTGTGAATCGTACTGTATTGGAAAGACAGGGACAGGTGGAGCATTCCACATTCGGATGGTGCCACTAAAATATGAATCTCTATACGTGACTGTACGCCCGAAGTTGGGCCCAAGGTATAACTGATGAGCATTCCTAGCGAGGCGGGTGATGCGGCTAAATTGTTTCAGGGGAGGAATGCAACTGGCTACTTACTTAACTAGAGCACTACACACTTGTGAAAAAAGCGATAAAAGAGAGTCAGACAGACATTCGACGATGTTCAAGAGAATCAATCGATTCTACGATTGAACTCTCACCTATCAATTTTAACGCTCTATTTTGTACCCTATCAATATCAAGTAGGAGCAAAGATGTTTGAGGAGCACCTGACCAGATATGTTAGTTATACCCACGATATTTCTGTGCTCCTGCACCCAAATAAGATAAATATTGAACTGTTCAGCCATCTCTTTAAGAGTTTGAACCATCTCTAGAGTTTTTGAACCATCTGAATAGAAATGATTTGAATCATCTCTCAAAAATTCTTCGCCTCCCAGGTCATTCTCAGTGGAATTGAGACTTGGGACTTATATCAAAAAGGGGGGATGTTGTAGTCGGAGTGGCAAGAGATTGAACCGAAGAAATTCATAATTGTAGCGTGGTCGATGTTATTAACGGTCCATTGGGAGATAAATCTCATACAAATGGCTGTACTGGCGGCCATTTGTTTGCTGAAGAAGTGGTGTGAGGTTAAGGAGTATATTAAGTGCACCTGAGGGTGTTGATCTCAAACAGGCTGTTCGTTGGACCTTTTTTAGATTATCGCAGTAGGACCTTTTGTCAAAAGCGTTCCACCATACCGCTACTCCGTATGTGAGTATTGGTCTGATGACCGCTGTGTAGAGCCAGTGGGAGATTTGGGGGGAGAACTTAATCATTTCAATTTTCAATTTTATTTCATTAAGAATATCTTTTACTATAGATCTAACAATCTTCAGCAGTAAAAGTGTATGATATGACAGTAAACATTTCATGTTTTTTTTTTTTACTTTGCTTTATTTTATTGGACATGATTTCTTATATCTCTAACAACATTGTTTAAAAAAAAGGTAATATAAAAAATAAGAAAATAGCAATAAAATAGTTAAGTGCTTTCGGGTGTCCTAAGGACAAGAGTTGGATTTACCGCATATAAAGTTGCAATACACAAATTTGAGCAATATTGATGGGGATCTTATCAAAAAAGTAACAGTTATTTAAATTACAAATGTGTATACAAATAATTACATATAATCACACAAGAAAAATTTGAGACATTTTTTTAAATCGTATTGTGTATTTAAAATAAGCTCAGAATAGGTTGACTGCAATAAAGACTAAAATGGTATATTTGCCTCACCACCTTGTTTGAGATAAGATAATCTTTTAAGTTAGAAGTATGGTTCCTCCAACTCATCCGAAAGTCCAATAACAAGCCCAAGCACTTAAAGCTTTCATCGTGCTCAATTTCAAAACAACTGTTAGAACATACCAAATTTTCATAAAAATTTAAAGAAACATGTTTGCAATAATTTAATGAAAACTTTGAACAACTAGGAGAATGGTATGAAAATGTTATATCGTCACAGATATTTCCCATTAAATTAAGATTCATAAATTTTGTTTTGTCGCTAATCACAAGACGATGCAGTTAAAACCATTTGCGAAGAATCTCTAAAATAGCATTTACGTCAACTACAAACTGGAAATAGTTTTTCGAGTTTTCGATAGTTTCGGAGAGAACAGAGCGGTATCATTAGCAAAGGCTGTAATTTTACCTTTAAATGGTTGAATAAAAAGAAAAATTCCAAAAACTAAGCACAGAATTGGACCCAAAACTGATCCTTGAGGAACGCCCATGTATATAGGCTTTTCCGAACCTAGTTTGCCTTGGATTCTTACCTTTTGCTTTCTATTCATTAGATAAGAAGCAAACCAATCACATACCTTACATCAAAAGCTTTAGCTATATCAATAAACAGGGAAGAGGGTATCTCTGAGTTGTTCAAATTATGACCTATGTCAAGCTGGTGAAGTGACTTTCTCGGATCGGAACAAAGTTTGTGTGTAATTTAGTTGCTAATTATTTGCTAAGAAAATGATGATGATTACTCTGCTGGCCCTGATGGCATCCCTCCAATAATTTTAAAAAAGTGTAAGTCCCAAATTGCATTTCCCCTTCATTACTTGTTTTCATTATCGTTAGATTCTGGTCGATTCCCTTTACTGTGGAAAAGATCTTTCATTACACCTGTATTCAAAAAAGGTACTAAATCAGATATCCTTAATTACAGACCCATATCTAAGCTTTCGTGTATCCCCAAATTATTTGAACAGCTTGTTTGTGAAAGCTTAACTTTCGATATTAAAAATATAATTTGCAAACAGCAGCATGGTTTTGTACAGAAAAGATCAACAGTAACAAACCTTGTATACTTCCTTCATAAATGTTCAAACGCGCTTGAAAGCGGGCAAGAGTTAGATTGTATATATACTGACTTTTCAAAGGCTTTCGATAAACTATCTCACGATATTATATTGTTTAAACTAAATGCATATGGATTCCCTTCGACCTTCGTCGATTGGATCAGGTCGTACCTAACTGATAGATCATATGTGGTAAAATTTAGAAGCATTCTTTCAGACTCCCTTAAGGCGCATTCAGGAGTACCACAAGGTAGTCACCTTGGCCCTATCCTCTTTATTCTAACCATTAATGATGTTACTTTTAGCTTGTCATCGAGTGAAATTTTGATCTTCGCGGATGATATGAAAATTTTCAAGAAAATAGACTGCGCAGCCGATCGTCTTATTTTACAATCTGATGTTGAAAATTTTGCCACATGGTGCGATAAAAATGTATTGATTCTCAATCCTAGCAAATGTCAAAGTTTAACTTTTTCGAAGAAACGTACACCGGCTTTGCATAATTACTCGATTTCTCATCAAATATTATGCAAGGTGTCCAGTATTAAGGACCTCGGTGTTTATTTTAGTTCCAATTTAGAATTTACATCGCATATCAATTACATTGTTAGTAAAGGAAACTCAATGCTAGGCTTTATTAAAAGATGGGCTAAGGAGTTTACGGACCCCTACGTCACTCTTTCGCTGTATAACTGTCATGTTCGACCCCATCTAGAATATGCTTCTCAAGTATGGTCTCCTTATTATGCAGTCCACAATTCAAGAATAGAAAGTATACAGCGAAGATTTATTAGATTTGCTCTCAAGGGACTTCCTTGGACTGATCCTTATGACCTTCCACCGTATGAGCATCGTATTCAACTTTTGCATATGCAACTGCTTTCGCATCGGCGAATAAATAATGATTTAGTCTTTATTCACCAGCTCATAACAGGACAAATTGATGCTCCTGACTTGCTCGCATGCATAAGTTTTAACTACCGGGGAGGCTCATACCAACTGCGCAACTTGGAGTTACTTCACTGTCCTTATCATAGAACTAATTATGGATTGAATGAGCCTATTACTCGCATGATAAAAGTTTAAAACTTAAACTCAAATTTAATAGATTTTCATGTTAGTAAAACTACGTTAAAGTCCTTAATTCGAACCAGAGCTCCACTCTCTTGACTATGTTTTTTTTATGTTTCTTATATCTTTATAATTGTCATATTTAATAATTAATTTTACGTTTATATGTAGCTATCTTATTTGTTTTTGTATATGTTTATCAATAATTTTGTAATATTTTTTAGCTCTGTTGTCTTGAGTGTGTTAGACTTAATTTTTGCTTACTAACTACTAACACCTCGCTAAATGATGACAGTGATACATATTTCTGAGTACTTAAGGGTGAAAAAACTCTTGAAGAAAAGATACATTGTTTCACAAGCTTGAAATAAGCTGTTCTGATAGTGAAAAAAAAAAAAAAAAAAAATAGCTTTTTTGTTCCTCCCATTTGATTATAAAAATTCACATTTCCAGCTTGACGTCAAGCTGGCAAAGCAATTTTTTCAGGACAGGTTAAGAGACCAGGTGTTTTCACCATATTTTTTTGTAAATTATTTATTTAAAAAAAAGAACAAAAAAAATATTTTTTTTGCTAATTTAAAAAAATTTTCTTAATTTTTTTTTTTTGAAAAATTGATTTTTTATATTCTTATCAACTAATTATTTGCTCCTCGTAAAAGCAAAAACTTTATTTTTTGCTCTTCCCGTTTAACTACAAAAATTGACATTTTCAGCTTGACGTCAAGCTGGCGAATCAAATTTTTCAGAAAAGTTTTAGAGATGGGGTGTTTTCACAAGACTTTTTTGCTAAAAAATTTTTTTTGTTGATTTAAAATTTTTTTCCATTTTTTTCTTATTTTTTTGCAAACATTAACTAAACATATTCTTTTTTTTGCTATTTAATTGCTCTGCGAAAAATAAAACATTTTTTTTTGCTAATAGCAAGAAATGTTTTCTATTTTTAAAATTTTTTTTTATTTTTTTGCAAAAATTTTTGTATTATATTATATTTTTGCTATAAGATTTCTATACAAAAAATAAATCAATTTTTTTTTGCTGGTTACAAAAAAATTTTACTATTTTTTTTTTTGCACAAGTTTTTTTTGCTAATGACAAAAAATTTTTTCCATTTTTTTTAATTTTTTTATTATATTGTACGAAAGATAAAAAAGCATTTTTTTCGCTGATTACAAAAATTTTTTTTATTTTTTTAATTTTTTTTTTCGGAACACTTTCTTAGCCTATTCTTTTTCTGCTTTTTGATTGCTCTAGGAAAAATAAAACAAATTTTTCTTTTGCTAATAGCAAAAAAATTTTTTTACTTTTCTCAAATTTCTTTTTTTTTTGTAAACATTGTTTTAGCATAGTCTTTTTTTGCTATTTAAATAAAACATACATATTCGAAAAATAAAACAATTTTTTTTTTTTTTTGAAAGCAATTTTTTTTTTTCCTTTTTTTGCTATTTATTTAAATAAAATAGAAAGGCCGGCGCTCACAACCACGCCATGTGAGGGAATGGAGGAGACCTACAATTTTCTGCCGGTTCCGAACGGCTTAATGAGATAGTGCTTTGCATGGCAAAGAATTTATTAGCGGAAGACTTGCCAATTCCTCGCGAAAGGCGATACCCGTGGAAAAACATTTTTGCCTCTGCTGGAACTCGAACCTCGATTCTGTGGGTTAGCAGATGGACATGCTAACCATCATGCCACGGATACCACATTTGCTATTTAATTGCATTTGTTTATTTTTCGTAAAGCAATTAGATAGCCAAAAAAGAATATAATAAAAAAATGTTTGCAAAAAAAAATAATTTGAAAACAATAAAGAAAATTTTTTTGTTATTAGCAAAAACCAATTTTGTTTTTGTTTCTAGAGCAAAAAAGTAACAAAAAAATCTTGTGAAAACACCCGATCTCTAAGACATTCCTGAAAAAATTGCCTCGCCAACTTGACGTCAAGCTGGAAATGTGAATTTTTATAATTAAACGAGAAGAGCAAAAAAATGAATATTTTAGCAAATAACTAGCAACGAAATTACACATAAATTTTGTTCCGATCTGAGAAAGTCACTTCACCAGCTTGACAGAGGTCAAACTATGGTAAATTTCACTACATAATTTCAATAGAGCATCTTCCGTGGATTTACCGCTCAGAAACCCGTACTGATGGCTGACTTTTGAAAAAACTGAAGGGAGTGATATTGGACGATAGTTATTTAAGCTTGAAAAAGCTCCTTTTTTATGCAATGGTATAACAACTGCACTTTTTAATGCATTAGAAAAAAATACCCTTTTGCAAGCTGAAATTGAAAATATGACATTAAACATCTGATATGAAAAAAAAAATTTGTTTCAAAACTGTGCTAGATATCATGTCTTCAGAAGTCGAGTTTGAATTTTTTAACGAATTTTTGATTTTATGAATTTCATGGGATGTAAAATTATGAAAAAACTACTCTCTGAATTCAAACTATCATCTTTCAAAATATTGTCACAACACAACGCACTTGAGTTAGACTGAAAGTTATAACTATTGTGCTAAAATATATTTGCGAAAAAATCATTGAATAAATTCGCTACTTTTTCAGAGTCAGACACCAATGTGCTGTCGCATTCAATACAAAAGCCTTCTTCAGTTTTATTTCTATTTAAAATATCATTTACGATCTCCCAGTCCTTTTTTGAGTTCCCTAAATTTTCGCTTAACTTATTTCTACAGGGTGTCCCATAATTCGTTTCATACTTTGGGATATGATTCTTGGTCATATTCTAAGAAAAAAAATTTTTTACAGTAAAGTCCGTTTCTCAACTTTGACATCACTTTTTGACAATTTAGAAAAAGGCTACCCTGACCTGTGTTAAATTCGATATCTCTGTCAATACTGTTGAAAGAGACCTAATCATAGACTTAATTTCTTGTAAAAATAGCAAACAACTGTGTTTAAGTTGAGCTTCCATAAGCCTAGGGTTGCCAGATTTTCAGTTTTGACATTGAGATCATTTTTTTTTTTTAATAAAGAAAAAACTCAGTAATAAGTTTACTCAAAAACCCATACATTTAATGATACTTGAAAAAATACAAAACGGGTACGGTTTAAAAAAAAAAAAAAAATTAGCCTTGAGGTTTGTTTAAATAAAATAATAATATGGGCACTTTTAGTAGTTTTCTTAAGTATTTTATACAAATACAATTATAACAAGTGCTGAAAGTGCCCTCCTTCGTTTTGAATGCATGCCAGAGCCCGTTTTTGAATTTCATTGTGGGTGATTGCTTTGAATTTGGGGTGTGAATGTTCAATAGATCAATAACTCGTATAAAAGAATAAGAAAACAAATTCGTTCATCAGTTTATCAAAATAAGTCACGAATGCAGTTTGATCAGAGAGTTTTTTTAAAAACCTTCATTTACGATAGAAGAATACGCAGACATTTTTTTCTTATGTGAGTTTTGCAATGAAAATTCAAGAAGAGCACAACGAAGATACCAGGAACTTTATCCTTACTGAAAATCTGGAAACCCTTCGCCTATAGGAGTTCAATTTAAATACAGTTTCAAAGATAACAAGACTTCAACGAAGACAAGAGTTATCGAGAGCAAACACACGCAATGAAATTCAAAAACGGGCTCTGGCATGCATTCAAAAAGATGGAGGGGACTTTCAGCACTTGTTATAATTGTATTTGTATAAAATACATAAAAAACTACTGAAGGTGCCCATATTATTGTTTTATTCAAACAAACAAACAAATTTTTTTATTTTTTTTTTTTTTATTTTTTTCTGTTTTGTATTTTTTCAAGTATTATAAAATGTATGGGTTTTTGAGTAAACTTATTATTGAGTTTTTTCTTTATTATTGTTTTGTTCATCTGTAAAAAAATAAGGAAACTCTTCTGCAAAAAAATGACCTCAAAGTCAAAACTTTGCTTGGGAAAGAAAATTTGAACACCACTTAAAACTGAAAATCTAAAAACCCTAAGCTTATGGAAGCTTAACTTAAATACAGTCTTAAGGACTGTTATTTTTACAAAAAATTAAGTCTAAGATTAGGTCTCTGTCGTCAGTATTGACAGAGATATCGAATTTAACACAGGTCAGAGTACACCAAAGTTAGCCTTTTTCTAAATTGTCAAAAAGTGATGTCAAAGTTGAGAAACGGACTTTACTGTACAACAATTTTTTTCTAAGAATATGACCAAAAATCATATCTCAAAGTGTGTAAAACGAATTACGGGACACCCTCTATAATAAGAGTCTCTACAGAGAGGAATTTCAAATTTTAATTCAAAGCAAAGTTTTTCGTAGAGAGTTTTTAGTCCTGCATTATTTGGATATTTTTTATGACAGTTATGTAGTTTTTTCTTCTTTTTTATCTTTTTTAGCAAAGCGATATTCATCCCTGGCTTACGTTACGACACAATTATTGCATTATTAGATATAAAAAAAAGTTAGTTAACAGTTTTAAAAAAAAGTATCAACTATTTAGATTAGTTATTAGAAAAAAAATGTAAAATATAAGAAATAATTAAGCCTTGGCCAAGTGTTTCAGAAGTTCGTCGCTGAAACTGTTTCTGGAGTGCAGTACTCGTAAAGGAAGAGGCAAACGATTCCATAGTTGGGTAGAATGAACGAAAAATTGCCGATCAGATACTAAATAATTAAAACGAAGCTGGGGCTAGATTCCGCAAGAGTGAATCTTTATTGTGTACCCGAAAAATTGTGCACACTCTCGAATCTGAATTCCGCAAGGGTGAAGATGAGTTTTTTGACAGAAGACGTGTACACTATCCTTCAAATTTATTCACGATCTTTCAGAGCGTGAGTTTTCAAAGGGCCGTGAGTGTGAGTTTTTTATACTCACTCTTGCGTTGCGGAATCTAGCCCCTGGACTATTGAAGAAGTTCGCACAGTTCACAGATCTGCAAAAACTTAGTTTATCAAAGAGATACTTTACTTTCGTTAAAATGATTTTCCTTAAAGACATTATTGTTAAATATTCAAAGTATGTAGGTAACGATAGAGCAACAAAGAATATTTTTCACGTAATGCGAGACATGATCGCCGATAAATTTAGCGATCGAGGTTATTGAAAACGTTCTTTTATTTTCATTTTCATATTTATATTCATATTTCAGAGTCGTATGTTAATAACGGAATAATAAATGATTTTTCTGACAACATTCTCGTTCTTAAGGGTGTAAAATCCTGCGATGCTGATAGATATCTAAGGCATTCATAAACTTGAAAGTGAACATCCCAGCTTAACGTACAGTCAAACAATTTCCAAGTTCTTTTTCTTTTTCCATAAACTCTATTTCGGATGTTCCCAAGAAGATTTTCGGAAAACAACTCACATCCAATTTCTTTCTATTGATTATAAGACACTTGGATTTGGTAGTGCTTAGTTTCAAGATATTTGACTCTGCCCAATTGAGTATTCGATTTAGATCTCGGTTCAATAGATGAGTTCCATGCACAATAAGTCCTAGTTTACAAGATAGGTATACCTACTTGCACGTCGTCGGCATAGAAATGATAGGTAGAATTTTTCACACAAACACCAATATCATTAATTGTTAGGAATTTACTTCTATAGAAACCCTAAAACCGAGTCTGAATTCAATGAGGTTTATTACAAGACTAAAAAATAAGTACAAAGAGATTATATAATGTAAGTGTAGTTGTAGGTTAGTAGTATATAGTAAGTATAGTGTTGCATCAGCCACTCTTAGTATTAAGAATGCAATGGCAACTCTTGCTTGCGCTTAAATAATGACATTTCATTATATTGTACCTCATGGTTAACCTCACTCTGAATTCTGCTTTCCGCCAACGAGGTTAACCTTTTTTTTAGTGAATTCCCGTCAGGAATCCTCACGGACATTGGAAGCTGCTGACGCAAAAGTGGTTTCAACGATAATTCCATAGCATTTGGTGCTTTGGACATAAGGCAGAAGCGAGACCCTGCTTGTTTATTCCTCTTTCCACTCCTCCTGAGTGAAGGGGGGGGGCAGGCTACCAGCCACCCGTTTATTCTTTGGCATTTGCGCCGAGGACAAGATTACTTGTGTTTATTCCACCTTCCCCTCCTCCTGAGGGTAT
Organism: Melanostoma mellinum; assembly: GCA_914767635.1. Classification (NCBI taxonomy): domain Eukaryota; kingdom Metazoa; phylum Arthropoda; class Insecta; order Diptera; family Syrphidae; genus Melanostoma; species Melanostoma mellinum. The sequence continues at coordinate 3,907,326 of OU612061.1, read as the reverse complement.
CGAGGACAGGCTTATAGCCAACCGTTTATTCTTCGGCACTTTTTTTTTTAAAGTTTTTTTTTTCGTTATTGGATTCTTAAGTGAACTTACGAAATAAAGGATGAATTTTCTCTTTACTTTTTTTATTGAGAATTCACTTAAAAATCCAATAACGAAAAAAAAACTTAAAAAAAAAAATTGAAAAAGTCGTTTTTGTAATTTTTGGTTTTCTCAAAAACTACAGGTTATTTTGACATCCGGTTTTTTGTGTTTGATCAAAAATAAATAAGAGCATTGAAAATAATACTACTTAATTACGTAAAATTTGGAAAAAAAGTGGTTTAAAAAAAAAAATTATGTTTTTTTTTCAAAATTTTGACTTTGAAAATTAATATTTCAAAAACCATTTATTTTAACAACTTATTTTTAAATTTAAATTAATGTATAGGTTTTTGGCTTTTCAAAATGCTATAGTACGACTCTGTAGGTACTACCGTTATTTTTAAATAATTTTTTTCCAATTTTTAGTGACTTTTTTCTTAAATTGCCCCTCCCGCCTAAACGGGGGAAAATGGACCCCCCTCCTGTACGATTTTTTGCTTGTCTAGGTCCAACCTACACACCCTATTTTTTTGTCACACCTTATGCGAATCACCCTGTATAATGTAAGTGTAGTTGTAGGTTAGTAGTATATAGTAAGTATAGTATATAATGTTAATAGGGAATTGCCAGAAATACATTTTCAACACAACCCCTCAATTCTAAATTACATTAAACCAAGTTTATTCACAAATTTGTTGTGCTTAGTTTTCTTTAAATTTTTGGTCTGAATATCGGCGACCATTTCATCAGTAGGAATGTATGCTAGTTCGATCTCCTTCCGTTCGTACACATCTCGAACAAAATGCATCTTTATGTCGATGGGCTTACTCCTAGCGTGGAACACTGGATTCTTCACCAACTGTTGCGCACTCAGATTATCGCCATATAAGATTGTTGGTTTGGTTATTAAACTGCTAAATCCCATTTCGGTGATTAGATTACGTAAGAACACGATCTCCTTCGATGCGGAACAAAGTGCCATGTACTCTGCTTCAGTACTACTTAGCGCTACTGTCGGTTGCTTTTTAGACTCCCAGGATACAGGACTGCCAGCCAGAAAGAAAACATGACTGGTAAATGATCTCCTATCATCACTGTTACCACCCCAATCAGCGTCCGTATAGCCAAACAAATGTTTGGTAAAGTAAAGTGTTTTGTCGACTTTCGAACAATTGTTACAGCCATCACATTTTCTCAACTGTGTGCCTGGATCGATGGGTGTGGTCACTTTTCTGCAATCAGTCATCTTGAAATCCTCTAAAAGACCCTTTATAAGCTGCTGCTGGCTGAATTTAACTGCTCCTCGTAGGCCATCTCTTTGGATCGCCATCTCTTTGGATCTCCCAAGGAAATGATTCAATGGTCCCTTATCCACAATTTCAAACTGATACCCTATCTGCCTTTTGATGGTTTCCATATCGTGCTCCTCCTTGCATGCTATTAAAATGTCGTCAACGTAGACAACAATTATAATTATGTTTTTATCTTTATGCATCACATATATGCACTTATCATTGATGCAATTTCTAAAGCCCATATTTTTTAAGATTCTGTCGAGCCTTAAATGCCATTGCCTTCCTGACTGTTAAAGTCCGTATAAAGCTTTCTGGAGCTTACAAACTTTATTAGGATTGGCTTCGTTTACAAAACCGGTTGGTTGGTGCATAAAAATGTCTTCGTCTAAATCTCCGTTCAAATAAATAAATAATAGAATACCTTGCTACCGGTGAAAATGTTTCATAAAAGTCAACGCCATACTTTTGCCCACAGCCTTTGGCAACAAGTCTAGCCTTATAGCGTTCAATATACCCTTCCTTGATGCGTTTGATGTTGAATACCCACATTGACTTAATGGCTTGTCGATTTTTAGGTAAGTCAACAAGTGTCCATGTGTCATTTTTAGACAGAGAATTGAACTCATCTTTCATCGCTTGACGCCATTTATCTGCGTCTTTACTTCGAAGGGCTTCTTCTATTGTTGAAGGACATTCCTTTTCTTTCACATAATTCAATGATTGTTGTCGATTTTTAGGTAAGTCAACAAGTGTCCATGTGTCATTTTTAGACAGAGAATTGAACTCATCTTTCATCGCTTGACGCCATTTATCTGCGTCTTTACTTCGAAGGGCTTCTTCTATTGTTGAAGGACATTCCTTTTCTTTCACATAATTCAATGAGTTAGTCACTCCTCTACCTGTACCTACTTCTACCTTTGCCACTATTGGTATCTACAACACGCACTCTACCACTTCTTAATGTTTTTTTAGGACTTACTCCGACAGATTCTTGCTCCCCCTCTTCATCTATACAACTTCCAATACCATCCTCTTCTGCATCGTCATCTTGTGCATCTCCAGTTGCAGTCTCAAGAACAGCTTTTCCAGCAACATTATCATCAGGTTCAACAGCGTCCGCAACAGCAACATCCAAACTCTCAGGTCCCAGAGCGTCTTCGAAAACATCAGCATCAGTATCCTTTTTAATTTGTGGGACCTCGACTTTTGGCATATCAACTTATAAATCGCTTATTTCAATTTTTGAAGGTTCTGTAAGGAGGTAATCTTCATCTATACTTTCTGATTCAAGATTTGGTTTTTTTTCAATAAATTTTACATCTCTGCTAATGTACACTTTACCAGTTTTGCGGTCGTAAAGGCGATACGCTTTGGACTCACTTGCATACCCTACAGTGGCGAGGGGTGAATAATTCCAAATGGTAACTCGAATCTCGAAGGAAACTTAGTCACCAACAAAAAAAAAGTTTACTTGAAATTTTTTTTGTGCAATGTTTGTCTTCGCATCAAGCCAAAAAGTCAAGTATTTCAAACCAACTTTGCTATTAGGTAGAGCGTCATAACCTTTTTCTTTTCATAAAACTAAGCTAATTAAAACTATTTTTTTCCTCTAAGTGAAAATCAGTTAAGAAACAGTCAACAGATATTAAGGCCATAATCAAACCACTGAAACTTACTATCGGAAAACTTTTCAGACTTCTTGCACTTTTCAATTTTTAAAGCCCAAATTTGTAATATTTAAAAAAATCACGAAAAGCAATAAATCAGTTTGAATAAGTATTGCACTGCGTTCTGCTAGTAAACTGCGTTTCCCAAATAAAATACGGCTCATTGGGAACTGAATTCATTTGGGCCAGTTGTCCCACTTTAGAAAAATTCCAATTATTTTTTTCCTTTTCTTTCAAAAATATGCATAAGCTATGAAATCTAATATCCACGCATATTTGTTATCAAAGTGGCAACTTTTGACACATGAGTCCAGTGCAGAGACACATACAAATTCATGAAATAAGTCGGAGACCAGCGTGTTATTTTCTTGTTCTTCAAGCAGAGACCTACCTCAACCTGCAAACCTGCCATATACAGTTTTGTTTATAAGCATGTGTCCATGGGAAGAAATACGAAAGAAAGCGTTTTTTTCTTTTATAAAACCAATATCATGCAAACACCGAAGTGTGCAGAAGGCCAGAAGCAATGCTGCAAATGAGTACTGGGCTACTGCGCCGGCGCTATATTCACGTGCTCAGAGCCACGGTTGCCGTTTTTGTAGGATCCTACCAAAATTGGTAGGTTTTTTCAGCTTTGGTAGGTTGGTAGGTTTCAATTCAATTTGGTAGGTTTTTTTTACTAAAACATCCTAAACAACTCTTTTACAAATAATAAATAATAATTAATTTCTCAAAAGAAGTACACAAATGTGTACAGTGATCGAATTCTGTAACATTTTAGACGACTATCGTCGGAATTTTATGCTGGATTTACATGCATCTGCAACTGCAGAAGTGCAGAAAAGTAAAGCGGGACGGATGAAGATTATAAAACACAAAAGTTAAAAAGAGAGACGAATAGTATTATGACTGCGGATGAGGGATTATGGGTGCACATGAACATGTTCATCTGCACCCATAATTTTTCATCTGCAGCCATAACTAAGGAAGTGCAGATGGTGCGTTCCCTCTCTATCACCCAAGTATGAATTTTACATCTTGTGTTTTTTTCCGATTTTCATCTGCACTTGCGGATGCATGTAAATCCACCATTAGGTATCAAAAATACGCTTTTAAGACACTGAAAAAATTTCCAAAATTTGTAGGACGATAGTAAAATCGCTCTCCACCACTGAAAGCAAGATTGTATGAAACAATCGTTTGACGACGCAATCTACGATAGACTATTGAATTTGAATGATAATCGTCTGAGTTATGATTCACCTTTCGATTCTACATTTATGTAATTAGTAGTAAAAGTAAACAGTTTGAAATTCAGGAATTCGATTTCCAATTTTTTTTTTGTTCAGTAGTATTCACATAACATTCGTTTTACTCAATTTTGATGAAAAAAATTAAAATCATATACCCTCAAAAATATATTTTCGTTGCTGATAAATTCACTTTCAATTTTAAAACATCAATAATAATCAATTTCAATTCATTAAGTAAGCAAAAACTAGTAAAACATAAAACTAACCCAAAAATATCGAGTAAAGTCCGATTGTGAAATATGTAGGTTGTTTTCCTTATTTTGACAACTAAATCTTATCTTAAGAATTTTCAGTTTTCTCCGTCTGAAAATCTATTTTCGAAAAATTGAAAAATCTTACTGAAACTTCTCACACTTTTGACCAATCAGAGCGACGAAAACTGACAGTAGTTTTCAAACTCACGGTGCGTTGAATGCGAGTATTCGGTTGTTGCTTTAAGTTATTTGTTGGGACTTCGAAACATAAAGATTTAACAAATTTCGTTTTTAATTTACTGAGCGTTTCTCACACAGCAGCAGAAAGGAAAATTTTTGATTTGTCCCTAATAAAAACCAAACTGGGATTTAATGTAATAAGCAGTATAATGTTAGCAAAAACTTGGACGCTGACATCAACGGTACCTATGCCTTAAACTTAAACTTTTGTGCGTTATGAAAAATTAATTATGGTTTAATGCGAAAACAAGTTTTGTTGTTTAAATATTTTTTTTTCTCGAAAAATAAACTCAAATGAAGCTTGGTAGGTTTTTCATTGAGTTGGTAGGATTTTTTAAAAAGTTTGGTAGTTTTTTTTTCTTGACAACGGCAACCGTGCTCAGAGCACAAAGAGATAACAAACAAGAACAACAGATTTACCAAAAAATATGACGCTAGAACACCGGGTTATTTTCTTCCATAAAAAAGCATGTATTGAACAGAGAGGTGCCTAGCGCTAGGCTCTTCTCTGTTCAATACATGCTTTCTTATGGAAGAAAATAAGACGATGTTCTACCGTCACCGTCATATTTTTTGGTAAAAGAAAAAGGAGGAGAGAACACAAATTTGTTCTATCCAGCAACAAGTTTTATAAGACGTAATATTTGGGGTTACCTTGTATGTTGCTAAAGTTTTGTGTTTGTTTATGGAGTGAATAATTGAAGAGCCAACATGTGTGTAGAATAAAACGGAAAGCAGAGTGGTAGTTGTTAAAAAAATGTTGGCAGCGAGTTCATGTGTATGATTAAGTTTGATTCATGTTGCCAGAAGTCTAAGATGTTTCGGATGAGAATTTCAAAAGGTAAGTCGGAAATAATCGACTTATATGGACGCTTCGCCACTGATACCCTATCATTGTGCATTCAATCCCTTTCGATTGGAACTTGGAGTATCCTGGGCGCTTGTTTAACATGAATGCCTTACAACCAAATATTTTTAAATGAGAGACATTAGGTTGGAGGCCAGACCAGGCCTGGAATGGTGTGATTCCTTGTAAAGTACTGCATGGTGAACGGCAGAGTTGTAAAGACTGCAGTCTTTTTGGTACTAGTACTTGTGCAGTCGCAGTTAATTAACTTATCTTTTGAATGCAGTTAATCTACTGTGACCAGTCTTTTAACTGCAAAAAAGCAGTCAGCAGTTAGTACTAACTTTTTGACTGTGCAGTTAATCAGTGCAGTTAATTGACTAAAAGTTAATTAACTGCAGTACATTTAACTGGTCTTAGTCTTTTTAGTCACTAAAAATTCTTTTGTACTGGTGTGATTAAATTTTTAGTCAGCAAGTCTTTTGACTGTAGTGAATTAACTTTTAGTCATTTAACTTTTTTTTAGTCTTTTAACTTTCTTTTAGTCATTTAACTTTTTAAGTCTTTTGACTGCGGTTAATGTTCCGAAAGACTTTGATTCGAGAATAGTTCAGAAAACCCCATTTATTCAAATTTTTGACGAAATCTGTATGATCTACTATTATATATTTCCTGTGACCCACAGGAACATTAACTGCAGTCAAAAGACTTAAAAAAGTTAAATGACTAAAAAAAAGTCAAAAGACTAAAAAAAAGTTAAATGACTAAAAGTTAATTCACTACATTCGAAAGACTTCCTGACTAAAAATTTAATCACACCAGTACAAATGAATTTTTAGTGACTAAAAAGACTAAGCCCAGTTAAATGTACTGCAGTTTATTAACTTTAAGTCAATTTACTGCACTGATTAACTGCACAGTCAAAAAGTTAGTACTAACTGCTGACTGCTTTTTTGCAGTTAAAGTACTTATCAAAGTTAAAAGACTAAAAAAATTAGTCTTATTCGTGACTTAACTGCAGTACCAAAAAGACTGCAGTCTTTACAACTCTGGTGAACGGTTTCTTAAATACACAGCTGTATTTACTGCCTCCGCCCAAATGCTCTCAGGCAAACCTGACCCAATCAACATACACCTGGCCATCTCCACAACTGTCCTGTTGGCTCGTTCCACAACTCCATTTTGTTGCGGGGTATAGGGAGCTGTTAGCTGGTGACGAATGCCACTGGATTCCAAGAACTCTGTGAGTGGACGGTTCACAAACTCAGTTCCATTATCGCTCCTAAGCGTCTTGATTCGTTTTGATGTATGCGTCTCAACCATGGCCTTAAATTTTTTGAGCGTATCTAATGCTTCACTTTTTGCCTTTAAAAAATAAATAAAAAATTTTCTGGAATAATCATCCACAAAAAGGAGAAAATATTTTGCTCCTCCATTGGATGTTTTCCTCATGGGGCCACAAATATCAGTGTGTATTAAATCTTAAATACCTTTACTACGGTTTTGTTCACACACATATGGTAATGATCATATTTTGCCTTTCATGCAGACTTCGCATTGAAAATTTAAATTGTTGATACTACCTTTGAAACTTAGACCTCTTACCAATTGCTTCTGGATAAGGTCGCTCAAACTTTTCCCATTTAGATGACCATACCTCGCATGCCATACGGCAATATCATTTCCACTCGATTGTCCATTTGAACACGTGTATAGGTTAACCTCATTTTTATCGAACTCACTACAAATATACATATTTTGCGATTTCTTTGCAGATAATAAAACTCGTCCATCAGCATTCAATATGTTTGCATTGTGCCGGTCAAAAACTATTTTGTTTAAATTGTCAGCAGCTTTGGAAATTGAAACAAAGTTCATTTTCAATGACGGCACAAAAAGAACATCTTTCAGAGTGATAGCACCGCGTTTGGTTTTTAATGTGACCTCGCCGATGCCATCTGATAAAATATGAACATCATTAGCAAGTGCTATTTGTTCAGTGTGCGAGCGAAGACTGGTAAACATACTCTTATCACAGCATAGATGGCTTGTCGATCCACTGTCGAAAATCCACGATTGACTGGTTAACCCTCCCGCACATGCTGCATTGATCATTGCAAATGAAGATGTTGTTTTATTTTTTTGCTTATCTCTGCAATTTGCTGCGAAGTGCCCACGACGATTACAATTAAAACAGGTTCCTTTAAATGTGTATTGATCGGTCTTCCCACGTTGTGATTGTTGCGGCGTTTGCTGTGAGAATTGTTTTTGCCTTCGATTTCTTACGTACAATGCTTGTTCTGGTGCTAAATTATTACATTCGGACCCTTGTCTCCTGTGTCCTTCTTCTAGAAGCTTTATCTTAAGGTTCTCACATGTGGGTAGAGTATCTCGTGCTTCGATAGCAAGAACAAAAGGTTCAAAGCTGGCAGGTAGGCTATAAAGCAAAATAATTGACAAAAGCTCATCTTGAATCTGAATACTTATCTCTTTAAATTTTTCGACGAGTGATGAAAAATTATTAAGATGTGGTAGCATGTGATTATTCTCTTGCAATTTCAATTGTAAGAGCTGCTTAAATAGGTATACTTTCCTCGCTGGCCCTTGTGACTGATGGGTTTTTTGAAAGATAATCCACGCTTCATTTGATGTGTTACAATTTTTTATATAATTGAGTTGAGAGGGCTTCACGGACAGAAGGATGGTGGCCAGTGCCTTCTCATCGCTTTTGATCCACGCTGCAAAATCCTTGTCTGGTTTTATGTTATCTCCGTTTGCGTATGGCCACAATTCACTGTGTATTAGAACGCATTTAATTTGCAGTTTCCATGACTCGTAATTCTTTTCGTCTAATTTCTCAATTTGATATAAGGAAGAAGACGCCATCGTAAAATACTTTTAAGTTCTTTAAAAAAATTTTAATTTATATATATATATAGTTCTTTGTCTGGGATCTGGGCCCATAACCTTTGTTAGGAATTTACTTCTAAAGAAACCGTAAAACCGAGTCTGAATTCAATGAGGTTTATTACAAGACTAAAAAATAGGTACAAAGAGATTATATAATGTAAGTGTAGTTATAGGTTAGTAGTATATAGTAAGTATAGTATATAATGTTAATTGGGAGTTGCCAGAAATACATTTTCAACATTAATGAACATGGATAATAGTGAAGGACCTAAAATAGATCCTTGGAGGACTCCTGAAACAATTTTCAAGAAATCAGACCTCCTTCCATTTATTTCAACTGCTTGAGTTCTTTCGTAAGGATACGAAGAGATCAGGCTAAGTGCAGGCAAACAAAACCGATAAAAGTGTTCATAGTAGGGGAGCCCAAGAGGGGATTTTGCGCATTACTCGAGCGCATCAGAAAATCATATGGGGAGAAACCTTGCACTCTGTAATGTACTCCTACCTGTAACGAACCGTCACAGTGCGGATATTTTGTTCAACAAAATTCGGGCGATATACAAGATCTATGTATATCGAGAGAATCAAACAAGCAAACGCACCGAATACCTCCGCACCCGCAGCAACACACGAGTTACATACACATTCCTAGGTTTCCCATTCACCCCACTCGTTGTATGCAAACACAGGCATCGGCATGCGACATTGCATATGTATTCGCCACAAACAATGGTCAATGGGTTTTGCTCATTTATAGAGCTAACACTCACTTGTGGTAGGAAATATGATATAGGGATGTAACTCGAACAGGTAAAATGAAGTTTCTGCTCCGCTTAGGTAGAGTGTACATAGTACTTAATTGAAACTTGGGTTTCAGTACTTGGTACTAACCCAAATTACTTTTTGAAAGGACGGCACCAGCTATCCAAATTTGTTTACTCCTCTTTCCACTCCGTCTGAGTGTAGGGAGGACAGGCTGAAAGCCACCTGATTATTCTTCAGCATTGTACGCTGAGGACAGAGTCCGGAAAGGCTCAAACGTTTATTCCGTGTGAATTCCCGTCAGGAATCCTCACGGACATTGGAAGCTGCTGACGCAAAAGTGGCTTCAACGATAATTCCATTGCATTGGTGCTTTGGACATAAGGCAGAAGCGAGACCCTGCTTGTTAACTCCTCTTTCCACTCCTTCTGAGTGTAGGGAGGACAGGCTGAAAGCCACCTGATTATTCTTCAGCATTGTACGCTGAGGACAGAGTCCGGAAAGGCTCAAACGTTTATTCCGTGTGAACTCCCGTCAGGAATCCTCACGGACATTGGAAGCTGCTGACGCAAAAGTGGTTTCAACGATAGTTCCATAGCATTTGGTGCTTTGGACATAAGGCAGAAGCGAGACCCTGCTTGTTTATTCCTCTTTCCACTCCTCCTGAGTGAAGGGGGGACAGGCTACCAGCCACCCGTTTATTCTTTGGCATTTGCGCCGAGGACAAGATTACTTGTGTTTATTCCTCCTTCCCCTCCTCCTGAGGGTATCGAGGACAGGCTTATAGCCAACCGTTTATTCTTCGGCACTTGCGCTGAGGACAGAACTACTGTGTTCATTCCTCCTTCCTTCCTCCTGAAGGTATCGAGGACAGGCTTTTAGCCACCTGATTATTCTTCGGCATTTGCGCCGAGGACAAGATTACTTGTGTTTATTCCTCCTTCCCTTCCTCCTGAAGGTATCGAGGACAGGCTTTTGGCCACCCGATTATTCTTTGGCATTTGCGCTAAGGGCAGAATTATTGTTGTATATGCTATTTTAAATAAACCTATTGTTATTAAGACGATAAATAAAAAGGAATTTATTGGAAAAATAAAAGTTGGTTGTGTTTGGTTATTTTGGCTAAGTCTTGCTGGAATCTTTATCTCGACTTCTGGTGCTTCGTCGAGAATACCTTGGACACGCTGAGTTTACCTCAGCCTTAGAAAGAAAGCATCGCATACCATATATGGCGGGTCTATGAAATAACTCCCACGAAATAAGTCCCACTTTTAAAAACGAAATAAGTCCCACCAAAAATTGATATTTTGAAAGTGGGAGTTATTTCCTTTTTTAAAAGTGGGACTTATTTCGTCAATTGGTGGGACTTATTTCGTTACGCGTTTTTATTTTAAGTGGGACTTATTTCGTTTTGAGTGGGAATAAATTCGTTTTGTAAAGTGGGAATTATTTCATACCCCTAAATTTATATTTTTTCTTATGCAAAAAGTTATATATAGGACATTTTGTAAAAGGGACAACCATAATTTTTGTCCCTATCTCTCATGGCTCTTCTTGCTTGTATACGATTTTTCTTTATTATTCCTCTGCTTTGATTATTCATATTATTCGACGTGTGTTTTTTTCGAAGAGCCAAATACTTCTTATTTGAAATCGCATTAAACAATGAAAAAGTGGGACTTATTTCGTTTATGAAAGTGGGACTTAATTCATTTAAGAAATATATTATTCAAGGGGGAGTTATCTCATTTTGAGTGGGATTTATTTCATTTCAAGTAAATTTTTAAATCATTTCATTTTGGTGGGACTTATTTCGTTTTCAAAAGTGGGACTTATTTCGTGGGAGTTATTTCATTTTTTTAAGCAATTTTTGGTGGGACTTATTTCGTTTTTAAAAGTGGGACTTATTTCGTGGGAGTTATTTCATAGACCCTATATGGCACCTTAATGTTGGGGCATTCGTTGAGGGCAGCCCGTCAGATAAGTAAAAAAGTCAATACTCAGAAAAAGTCAAGCGCATCAGAGAGATGGTAGGTTGATTACATCCAGAAGAGTGTATATTTCAAAAATCGGACAATTTGAGCGGAGCCTAAGCAAGTAGGCGAGTCACAAAAATGTAAGAAAGTCGAAATTTTGAAATACTCGAGCGCAACTAATTTTTATTTTATTTTGAATGTAATCCTATCAGGATTACAGAAAACATATAATCTGACATTTTTTTGGGGCGATTTATATAAAATCGTCAAAAAAGGTATAATATATAGTACTACCTCGCCGGTGTTAGAAACGACTTTGTCACAATATACACTTTTGTAGATCATTAAATTTTGAAAAAACCATCTTCGGTGAAAGCGATTCCATGAAATACCGCTGAGCTGTAAAAATTTTAAATTAAAAAATCAGAGTTTCCGTGTATTTTTGAAGGGAAGTCTTTACACCTCTTGATCGAGCACTCAAAATTAATATCAAGAGCTCAAACTTTCAGGGATTTGTTTTAAATATTTTCAACAAAATTTGAAATCAAAATTTTTAGATTATCATCCTGGAGGACGAGGACATCAAGTTGTTCACTCTTTATAAAAATCTGACGCATTCGAGTATTTCAAGGTCACGTGTTACATTTTTAAAAATCAGCCATGACTTATGGCTCCGCTCAAATTGTCAGATTATTAAAATAGGTATACACTTTTTTTAATTACACTTTACATTCACTTTAAAAATCTGACGCGCTCGAATAACTTTTTTTCGACCTCTCTTTACCTCATTTGTCCCCATTTAATAGTCGAGTATTTCAATGCGACTGTATTTTTTTTTTTACATTTTGAAAAGTTCATACATGCTCATCGCCCCACTGAAATGGAAAACTGCCACTTTTTTTGTCGTTTCAATGAGTCCCCATGACGCTTTAGTAACCACAAATTTAGCATCCTGGCTTATGCAGTAAGCGAGAATGATTGACGGTGTCGAAGGATTTCGAAAAGTCTAGAAGGAACGTAACATCATCATTTTCGATAGACATTCTATATCATCCGTTACTTTTAAAAGGGCAGTTATTGAACTATGCTTCGGACGAAATTAGAAGATTACTTCTATATTTATAAAGAATGATATATGCTGATGAGCAATTTTCTCGAAAACCTTGGACAATTAGGGCAAAATAGATATTGGCCTATGCTCTGGATTTGACAGACGTGATCGTTTGATTTTTCTGAATAGGACAGACTTTGGCCTGACTTCCAGGCTTCGGGAAATTTACATGTTTGAACAATACTGTTGAGAATAAAACTCAGAAGTGGAAGTATATATGCAAAATGATTTTCACGAAGTTGGGATCAAAGCCCATGGATTTTGATTTAATGTTTTAAATTGCTTTACAATATCAGTTTCATCAAATATGGAAAAACTAAAAAGATTCGAAGTACTACTTATTGAAGTTAAGTCGCTATTTGGAAACAAACCAAAAGAAGATGTTGGAGTGGATTGCATTCCAACGAGTTCACAATTAAGCTCGTCAGTATAAGTATTATTTAAAATCATAGTTAGCTCCAAAGGGTTTTTGTAGGGTGAATTCTACTAAAATGTTCAGCGTACTTAGTAATTACGTTTAGCTAATTTTATTTTCGATGGAACTCCATTTCGAAAGGAGCGATAAGACTCATAAAATTCAGGCACTTTATATCGTTTCAAACGTTTAAAAGCACGAACACGATATTTTTTTAGGCGAATGATTTCGGCACTGAACCAGCAAGAACCGCGGTGATTAACAACTTTGGTTTTAAGTGGGAGGTGTTTATTGAAAAGATCCCGAATGTTGTTTTGAAAAAAGTTAATTTGCTGGTCAGGAGAGGACATATGTAATGCTATAATTATTTGTACATATAATTATATACACATAAATCTAAGCAAATTAATCTGTTAGCATTAAGCTGTAGATAATAAATAAATATGTAATACCTGCTGCCAATCAACACTAACAACATCATTTTCCAGATTGTTTAAATTAATATTTTTTAATTCCCTGGAAGAATATGATTGTGTTGCGTTGCAAGTGCTCCTTTGAAATATGGCAAAGATCAAGCCATGCCTCGAGAATGCTGGGGCGGAGAGCTGATCATAAAAGAGAATTTTATCTTTATTGTTTACTAAAAATACATCAAGTAAAGTGTGAATTATTGTGAAGTGGATAGGTACCTCTGTATTTAAGGGATGTAAATTGAGTGATCTCATTGCTCCTAAAAACAAGTCAAATTTAAGCCTAAATCACCGCAGATAATTATATTGGCAAAAGATGGCGAATACACTTCCAGAGTTGAATAAAGGGATTCAAAATTTATGGAGCTGTTTGGTCGATAAACCGTACCCACTAAAGTCTTCCTTTCAACATTAGCGATCTCAATAAAACATAATTCTATTTGCTGCGATGGGGTGGAAGTAGCAATAACCCGACAGTGATTGCCCAGACGAACATAAATTTGCCACTCCCCCACCAATTCTATCATGTCTGTCACACCGAAAAATTTTGTAGGTAGCCACTTAGAGCATAAATTTCGTCACCAACGTTTTCGTTAAACCATGTCTCCGATTGTATATAGAAACAATAGTAGACTGGTAGCGAACCTATTTTCTCCGGTCCAACTTAGCAGTCTCCGTTCCAAGCCGTTTGTTTCACCATCGTGTGTAGAGGTGCTGCGCAACCGAACTCCTCCGGTCCAAAGCATTGTTAATTCGTGTTTTGAACTTACTATAGTTGTTTGAGAATGTTCAATTATTATTATAATATCAGTTATCAATTCGTATAATTATTTGCAATTATAATTTCTTTGCCAAACAATGTTTAATTTACCCTATGTTTTTTCGCCAAGTTCTCATGCGCAATGTTATAACGTTCACGTATTCTATTTACTTACAAACCATAATCAACCTGTAAAGTCTTATGTCTATTCTCTCTTACTGTTGCTTATCTTCTTTCGTTTATATAAATTCAATCAGCCGTTAAGAAGCATGAAATGTAAAACTGTCATATTGTGTCATGCAGTAAAAGCATTGCTTTTCTTTGTCATTCGAATACATGATCTCGCCTCGTTAACAACAAATCAAATTATTAAAATTCGCTCGTCGTACAAAAACTTTTTTTCGAGTTTCATTTTTGTCTTATTATAAAACAATAGTTTCTATATACAATGCAAACACTGGGTCCCTGAGCCTGCTTTCCAAGAATCTTTATCATGGCTTGCAAGTTTTCGCTCGTCCTCGTACCTACCACCAACCTGAGCATCATCCCACAAAAATTAAAAATTAAAAAATTAAAATTAAAATTAAATCAGCATTATCTTCCATCATGTTCTGATGTACGGAAAATCCCAACTAAATGCTCTCAAAATTATGCGCACCCAAAAAGAACGATATATTAATGAAAAAATTGGCTCGTGATGCAAAAAAAAAAAAAATAAATAAAAGCAATGAAGAATTGAGATGATATGAATATTAAGAAAATAGAAAGAAAAATAATTGATTCAAAAATTAACAAGAAAATAATAATGAGAAAAAAAGCTAACTACGCAGTCTTCTACCGATTAGGCTCTCCATCTTCTCTGTTGCGGATATCATCTGACGGTTCAAGCTTTGTATATTTATTCTATAGTATTATCACAGTTCATTTCTCATTTTCAAATTGAATTTGGAATGTTGTCCACAAATTTTTTTCATATAGGTTTGCATAGGAAAAAAAATTGTGGACAACATTCCAAATTCATTTTGAAAATGAGAAATGAACTGTGATAAAATATAGAATAAATATACAAAGGACTAAGACTACAACTTGAATCCTTGCATAATCCTGGGATTATGTGTTCTGAACTGAGCTATGTGAAGTTGGCTGCGCTCAGACTTTTGCTCTAGATGCTCCGTCATTTTATTTCGAGCACGTAGAGTGTGCCCACGAGCTCGCGTTGTTCTGAATAAAAAAGAAAAGCATTTTTAGCCTTCAGGTGTTGCCGAATTGAAAAAGAAATACTCTTACGTTTTTGACATTTCACTTTTCTGTTCGGAACTAAAAAAGAAAAACCCCTAATGGTCGCACTTATTTTTGGTTACACTAGCCCGCTAAAACACTAACGACATCTGCTGTGATTTAGCTAGCGTGATTATTTAGCAGTGTCAAGAATGTTTCACTAGTTTTAAGCTGAAATGATGTTCGCTAGTATCGTTTAGAATAAGTGGAACCATCGTGAATTTGGCTAATAGCGGTCCATGTTTAATAAGTCAATGATTTTATTAAATAGGAGCCCTACCAACACATTTCAACTGTTTTCTATAGCTCAATGTAGGCAAAAACACAAACATACATCTAATTAGATACTGATTTGTGAAAAACAAATTTGTATCAACAAAATAAAATAAAAAAATAAATGAAGCACTTGAATGATATTCGACTGAAATATTTTCGGGGGGGGGGGGGGGGGGGGGTTATCCCCCCCGTAACTACGCCACTGATATTGGACAATCGGTATAAATTCCCACGTCACTCAGCTCCTTCACAAAAGTTTAGTAATCATATCCGACTGCTTATCTCATGACGCAGTTGCCGTTCATGAATTTACAAGGATTACAACTGAGTTCATCAAAGAACTATCCAGTGAAGCTGAGAAAGTTATTTGCTTTTCTGATGGAGCGCCTCAGCAATTTAAGAACTATAAGAATTTTGTGAACATAAATTACCACAAAGCAGACTTTGGCTTGGAAGTCGAATGGCATTATTTTGCAACAGCCCACGGCAAAGGACCTTGTGACGGAGTAGGAGGAACCGTCAAAAGAATCGCTGCACGCGCAAGTCTTCAACTACCGTATAAGGAACAAATTTCAACACCTCAAGAATTGTATGACTGGGCGGTAAAACCGAATTCTTTGCCAAATATGTGTATTCGGTTCTTTTCTAACAACAATTACATTCAAGCCAAAGAATTTTTGGACAAACGTTACCTGAGAGCTAAAACTATAACAGGTACACAAAAATATCATTGTGTCATACCTGACGAACAAGACACTTTGAAATTCAAAGAATTTTCGTTTTCTTCAAAGTCGCAAATTCGTAAGGTATTTAAAAGTGTAAGAACATGTTAATCAATTAAAAAATGTTATGTAATAAAATGCGTACTTTATTTGACCTATTTCTGTTGTTCTTAATCAATTTGTAAACTAATTAATAATTATCACGTGTCATATAATCCTCGAAAGTAGTTTTGACGTAAAATATTATGATGTTAAACATTTTTTGACATAAATAAGTAAAACAAAAAATTTTAAGATTCAAAAAACTTTTTTTTTACTGAACATATAATTTTTTAAATTCATAAAAAAATGGATCCCATTGATTGCCCATTACGGGACTAGGCTCAAAAGTTGGGGAATAAGTGACAGTTTTTTAGAAAAAAATTTCAAGAAAATCGATCGCTACGTGTTTTTGGGAAATCAACATTTTAAAGTAAAAACTTGAAAATCTTATAGAAATATAACCAAATTTTTTTTTTTGATTTTATATCCTAAAAGTGTGTTTAAAAAAAAACATTTTAAAAAAAAAACGTCCCGATTGGCCCATTTTTCACAAAGATACCGATTTTTGAAAAAAAAGAGCGATTTTTTTCAAAAATTGATATCTAAAAAACGGCGCTTCGAAAAAAATTGAAAAAAATCATTGAGGTCTTTTTCAATGGGTACTATAACACAAAAAATTTTGAAAGAAATCGGAGATGCAAAGGTCCCGATTTGGCGTGGAATGCCCCATATGCACCTACATAAATTCTTACTGAAAGTAGGTACAGCTTTCAGCTTATGAAAAGTAGATCATTTCTATTTATGCAATACCTAGTACTTATTTAGAATTTTGGTTTCACTTCATTTTTATTAGCAGTCTCTCTTTTAATGTTGACTTGGTGAAAGTGATGAAAGAGGCAATCGAATTACAAGTTTTCATCTTTTACAGGAAGCGAATGCTATGGATTGGCATCAGTAAACTGGTGATATTCTTCAAGCTGTGAGAATGGCAATACAAACAAACCATTATCGAAAATACCGTCACAAATTGCTATCAGAGTAAAACACCGCCATTAAAGTTCTATCATAATAAGAACTCAATTTCATGTTCAACATAGGGGTCAGTCAATTTACCATTATTAAAAATATTAGTTTCACATTGCGAGTAGTTTTCTGTTGTTACCCCTTTAGGTTTATACCACTTATTTAGAGGCATCCTTTGTTTTCTGGTCGGCATTAAACATTTCATGAACTTTCACTATGAGCATCGCGTCATAGTCTTTTCAAAATTGTTATCTGGTAACTACAGTTTGTTAAATTTTTTCTTACAAAATATTTAACTTTGCTTACCCAACCATAGTGCACATTTCAATACAACGTTTCGAGTAAAATGCTAGTGAAATAAAAGATACTTCAAGAAATGGATATCGCAGCTAAACTACCCCTTACCACAGACGAATAGGTATGAGGAATTCTCTACCAAAATCTTACTGCCCATAACAGGTACCTATTAAAAAATACAACAAATACATTTATAGTTAGTTTTATATACACAAGTTACTTTACATACATGCAGAGGGCAAAATGTAAAAGAACTAGGAAAAAATACCAGTTCCACCCACAGAGAAAAGCAGGAAACTAATTTTTTTTCCTAAATCCCTCCCCTATTTATTTTTTCGTTTTCCGGCTGTATTTTTTTTCTCCTCCCTGTGTATAGTTTTAAAAGGGTATTTTAATTGCTGAGCAAAAAGGTGCGGTGAAGTTTTATGATCATACTACCACCATCATGGTCTCGGTGCTTCTGTAATTTTTTTTTTTTTTTTTTTTTGGAGGGCGAGTAAGAACCGTAGAAACTATTTACTATGCGTAGTTTTCATTGTATAAGTGAATTTTTTTCTTTTCTTCTTTGTATGATAGGTAAATTTTAATTTTTTTCTTTTAATAGTAGTGTTGATGGTGGACGTCACAAGGCAATGAGAATTAGATACAAAAATTGTACCTATGAATTTTGCTGTCCATAATCACAAGGGTGAGGAAAATAACTTTTTTTTTCTCCTATGTGCATATATACCTACATTGAGATCGACCCAATACCTGATTGTATTGGAAGTTAGGTAAAATTGTTCAAATGTCCGACTTTCAAAATTATTCAATAGAATAGCACAAGCGAAATAAATGTAAAGGTAGTTTAAAATTTTTTTAAGATAGGTAGACAGACGGCCGTCTGTTGATGCAAAAAAAAAAGAAGTTATGGTAGGTAATTATTAAGATAATGGACATAGGGAGAGAATTATCTGCATGTAGATAGGTACATACATATATCATGAGCTACCTAAGTAGGTACATATTAAAGAAATAAATTGCGCCATGTAATGTTCGGATCGTAATCAGCTTCATGGGTAACAGCGACGAATAGATATTATATGGACACGCATTCTGTTTGGAAGTGGGTCAAAAAGAAGGACACATTACTCCTGTTTACGTAGGGCTCGAAGGGGAGTCTTTGAAGAAAGTAGGTACCTATTGTCTAAGGTGTGAAAAAACAAGAAGGGGAGCATTTATTTAGATGAGTTTCATATTATGCTTCATTAAGGAAATATTGAGGATAGGAAGACAAAATACGGTGCCCTGACATAAGACCATACGACATAAGGCCATATTCGAATATATGGCGTTAAGACGCTTTGACTTGTGACTTAAGGCCATATTCGAACATATGGTCTAATGACGCTTTCCAAAGCGTCTTAATGCCATCATGGCCTTATGACCCATTCTTCCGTTTCCCAGTTAAAAAAATAAACCCCAAACATTATAACAACGAAACTGAATTTTTCTTTCCAAATCAAAAAAACATCACATTATGTATCTGCAAAGATAAATCTTTGATAAATAATCAAATTAACAGCTTAAATTTCAAGAAAGTGTTTTAAGAATATATATTTAAACTATTTTCCACTATTCTTCTGCAAAAAGAACAGAGGGTTGGATTTTTGTTTTTATTGTAGTTTTCGGTTGGCCGAGGAAGACATTCTAAATACAATTTAAAGTGGAACAGTTATGAGCTGTACGAAGCATTTTCATTGATCAGAGAAAACTTGCATTCATTCATTCATTCATACCTCCATCAAATCCTTACTTCTTAATCAGTTGCACAAGCGGTCGTTTCAATTTAGAAAAAAATGGAATTAAAAGAGCTTATATATAATTATCACTTTTGCGAAGGGTTTCAAAAAGGCAGCAAATTGCTTTACATTCCGGATTTCAAACAAGTTTATAAATGAAAAAAGTTTCCCAGAGGAGTATGGAGTGTGCTGTAAAACTAAAAATTCGAACGAATTTTTATCGTTTGGCTTTTTACTCACGATAGAGTAATGAAGACAAGAGCGAAGCGGAAAAAATTTTCCCAGAGGAGTATGAATGTGTGGTGTAAAAATAAAAATTCGCGCGAATTTTTATTTTTACACCACACATCCATACTCCTCTGGGAAAATTTTTTCCGCTTCGCTCTTGTCTTCATTATTCTATCGTGAGTAAAAAGCCAAACGAACATAATTTTGCATAAATTTGCCATCGTACGGTTATCCATAAACGAACGAATTGTTTTTTTCTATGAATGCAAAATTTATGCGATAAAGAAAGTGATTGTGTTAAAATTTGGTATTTTCAATACTTGGATTCATATTTACATTTATAAACTTATTTGAAATCCGGAATATAAATCCATTTGCTGCCTTTTCGAAACCCTTCGCAAAAACTATATATACATAAACATATATGTATAATGTATATTGTATATGTATAAGGTCTTTTAATTCCACTTGTTTCTCTCAATTGTAACGACAACTTGTGCAACTGATTAAGAAGTATCCAATGATTTGATGAAGGCATGAATGAATGAATGAATGCAAGTTTTCAATGATCAATAAAAATTTTTCGTTAAGCTCATAACTGATGCTTTTTTTTGTGAGATTGCACTTGTGTTGCTTTCTAAAAACTGTATAATGTTTCAAGGTCAACTATTAACAAAATCTAGAAAGCGTCATTAGGGCATTTCAATGTATGGCCTAAAGTCGCAAAAAAATATGTCTTTACGACCCTTTGACAAAGCGTCATTAGACCATATGTTCGAATATGGCCTTAAGTCACAATTGAAAGCGTCATAGCGCCATATATTCGAATATGGCCTTATGTCGTATGGCCTTATGTCAGGGCACCACAAAATACCTACCCCAGTTTGCTGTCCTTAGCGCTAGAATCAAACATTGATGTACTATTAAGACCTTCTCAACTTTGTTAAATTTTCTTGGCTTGTGAGGCTTCCCAGAATCGGGAAACTGGTGAAATTTTTTGTAAGGTAGGTACCTGTACGAAGGTACCTACCTGTCCTTTATTAGGTTAATAAAGGACAGAAGTAGGCAAAACTGAAAGCTCTCAAAATTATATCGGAATAGCTCCTCAACTCTTTGCCGCACAGATTTTTATACCTATTGAGAGTAAAACAAATATTTTTGTGTATTCTGTATTATAAAGGCTTTATTTAAAGTAGATTTTGCGGTTTTTCGAAAGTGGGTTGATGGGGGGGGGGGGGGGGGTTAAATATGGAGTGGTTACTGTGGGTGTAACTTTATCACCCCTTTTGTTTATTTGTGATATTCATATTTATTATATACCTACCAACAAGGTTTTTCATATTTCAAAAATTTGAGCATAAAAATAAATCATATTTGTAAATATTACCTAACTTGCAAATGAAATAAAATACTTGCATTTTAGAATTAAATAGTTTTCGTTTGATAGTTAAGCTCTTTTTTTGGCCTTCAGAGTATGGCAATTAGCACTTTTCAAATTTAACATGCTCGTGTCGTTCATATTAATAAAAACACTAACCAATAGATGTCACTATGTCATGAAAAACGCGAATAAATAGGTGGTTAGTTCTAGATAGATAGATAGATAGATAATTTCTTTATTTCATCAAAGAGTTTACAAATAGAAAACTTAAGATTAAGGACATAGATATTTGTTGTAGTTTAGGTTAGGTGGCTGTCAGCCAATGAGTACATTGCCTGACACACTTAGGCCGCAAGGGCCCATTGTGATACCACAGAGATCAGCAAGTTGATCACCTACTGATCTCAAAAACCCGATGTAAGATTAACGAGTTGATCACTTATTAATCTTCCATTACGGGATTAGCCGGTTAATCACCTGCTAGTCGAACCACGCAAAACTTTTAATGTATTTCGAAAAACTTTTAGGGTCTATGTAGGTAAGCTAAGTCGCTAATATCATCGAAGAAGAATTCACCGAGATGAGTTTTCCTCCTATGAAGTAGTGCAGGGCATGATCAAAGAAGGTCTTGAACGGTTTCCTCTTCCTCTTCGTCCATCCAGCTCCTGCAGAAATCATTGGAAATCACACCAGGTCTTCTGGCGTGTCTTCCTATTAGACAGTGTCCCGTAAGAACACCAATGGTAGAACCCAGATACAGGTGGTTCAGGGCTAACAAACTCTTTGAGCGTTTTGATTCTACACATGGCCAAACTTTTTGGTTGCAAGGCAGTTGTTACTCTCAGTCCATGTTTATGTTGTTCCATTCTGAGCGTAGGAAAGTGGTCGTGCCCTTTTTGGCTAGTTCGTCTACCATATTTGTATTTTTCTTTATTTGTATTTATTTATTTCAAAAATGCTTATACAAAGTAGGACATAAGTCTTATAAAATTCTGCTGGTCTTTAAATTGATTTAAGAATTTGAAATTATATGAAATAGAAAAGAATTAAAAAAAATTGAAAAAAAAAATTATGAAAAATGAAGCTAAAAAGAAAGAAAATAAGGGTGTCATCTTACAAAATGTATATAGTTTTAAATATAATGAAAAAAAAGAGAATATGTATAATGAAAAATATAATGAAAAAAGAGAAAAAGAAACGAAATTAAGATAAGTGACTATCTTAGTTAAAACTATCAACGATTTGCCAAATAATTGAAAACTAATGATTTTAACC
This sequence comes from Melanostoma mellinum, assembly GCA_914767635.1. Taxonomy (NCBI): domain Eukaryota; kingdom Metazoa; phylum Arthropoda; class Insecta; order Diptera; family Syrphidae; genus Melanostoma; species Melanostoma mellinum. Next base: position 3,884,982 of record OU612061.1, on the reverse strand, counting down.
TTTTCGTGTTTCTTATACTTCTCATCGCAATAGGAAGGGAGTTCCAGAGGCGTATAACGTGGACAAAAAATTGACGCTCAGTTATAAGATATTTACATCTAGGTTGTATAAGTATCAAAGACCTTCTTGAACTAGGGAAGTTTAGCTTAGCATGTAAATTATCAAGTTGTTGAGTTTGAATGATTTCATGCAGATAGCTCACCGAACGGAAGTCTAGTAAGCTGTCGAGGCTACAGCCAGAGATACGTGGTACAAAATTAGATACGTGGTCATACCGCCGCAGATTATAGAAGTAGCGGGTAATGTTATTATGCAACATTTAGATTGAGATTAGAAGCATAGTCAAACTTGCAAAAAACCTCACATGCATATAGCATAACCGGAAGTAAGAAAGTCTTTTAAGTATCAATTTTGTTTTTGTAGGAATGAAGTTCCGAGTAACCTGAAGAGCACGTAGACTACCGTAGACTTTTCCAATGGCACTTTTAACGTGGTCGTTCCAAATAAGGGTAAAATTGAAAATTACTCCTAAATATCTTGCAGTGCTGACATAGTCGATTATTTTGTCTTCCAACTTTAATGGGCTTAAGACCGATATATCAAAGGTTTTGCGATAAATGGGCAGATCTGTTGATTTGAGAGGATTTAAGCAAAGATGGTTCTTTTTGGACCATTGTAGAATGAGAAGCAGGTCCTCATTCATTAAAGCTACGGCATCATTTTTCGCTGCAAATGGTCGACTTATGAGGAGCTGCACATCATTGGCATATAAATGAATCGTACAATTTTTTACCACACGTGGCAATTCATTTACATAAAGCGAGAAAAGGATCGATAGGATAGATCCCTGGGGATGGAGTACCCTAGACTTTGAGAGAGGTGGAAGAAAGTTCATTTGCCACAACGCATTGTTGTCTTTCGATAAGGTATGAATGAACTAACTTGCAAGATTCCAAAGTAAACCTGAAACTACATTGCAGCTTTTTACACAGAATTGAGTGGCTGACAGTGTCAAAAGCGTTTGGAAAGTCTAGTAGTGAGAGCAGTTATGTGATAATTGTCCATTGTTATTCTTATTTCATCACTCACAAGATGTAGGGCTGACTTGCAGCTGCATTTTGGTCTAAAACCAGATTGGCAGGAGCTTAACAAGTTGTTGATCCATAGGTACGTTTGTATTTGCTTCAAAATAGTTTTTTCGAACACTTTAGAGAGGAATGGGAGGATGGCAATGGGGCGGAACTCCGTAGCAGCACCAGTTGACTTTTTAGGGACAGGAATTATTTTAGCCTTCTTCCATTCTAACGAGAACTTGGATGTGGTAAGTATGCTATTGAATACGTGGGTAATAAAACGCAATAAATAAGGTAGTAAAAACTTTACAAACTAAGGTTCAATTAAACCCAATCCTGTAGCATTGGATTGTATAGATTGCATCACAGCCGTGATGTCACCATTCAGCCAAGGTGGAGCTCCATATATCACTACGCGGGTCTTTAAAGGCACATGCTGATCAAAAATTGATTTACATTGCGCTGTAGGAAGCCTACTTGCTCATCTACGTTTAGCGTCATGTATAGAGAGTTCCAGTTTATACACTCAATGTCATGAACCAATTCAGTTAAGTTTTCGTTTTTGTAGTCTCGATATTGAAACTTTAGCTCATCCACTTGGCACGCTACATCCAAACATACAAAAATGAAATCCTGGTAGGAGCAGCAAGGTGCCAAAAGTTAGCTATAAAGACTTATTTTACCAACGTCACTAACGAGAAAAAGATCAAGTAATGTACTAGTCTCTTTAGTAAAGTGGGTAGCAGAAGTGTCGTTAACTGACCTCAAATTAAGTGCCCTAAATTCGCTATGGAAATTTTCAGCTAAACGAGTGTACAACAGGTTACAATATTAAATTCACCGCATAATAAAGTATACGAATAGGAACAGGAACATAACTCCAAAATTGTTATCAAAGGTATGGTGCTGATGTTGTTATATGGTCTTTAAACAGATCCAACCAAAACAATCTCAGTGCTACATGTAATACAGACAAAAACAAAAAAAAAAAAAAAAAGAACGAAAAGAAAGAAAAGAACATTTGAAAATAAAAAGAACATTTGGCCAAATATTGTTACAAAAGAAATAAAAATAAAAGTAAAAATATTGGATAAACAAAATGTTTTACAAAACAATTTTACAATAAAATTAATGTGTGAAATCAAAAGATAGTGTTTCATATTAGAAAAGAAAAAAACAAATAGGCTGTACAGTAACATTTCAAAATAATATGGGTTACAAATCATTACAGCTCACTGCAAAATCAATTTCTCCTCCTCACGGCAGCTTCCAAACATTCCACTTTGTATACAGCAAAGCTTTCCTCATCAGCTGTTAGTTTGATGAATACATTACCATATGAGGTGTACGCACTATATAGTTGGTGATTATATCGCATACGGATCGAATGCTGAAGAAATTACTTACTTAGCTGGGCATTACAGTTCGGGGTGAACCTGGGCCTCAACCAACATCCTTCTATCCAGTTCTGCAGTGCTCTCTCCAGTTCCGCACTCCCAGTCGGTTGACGTCTTCATCCACTTGATTGTGCCACCTAAGACGAGGTCTTCCCCTTCCGCGATTTCCCTGCAATGTCCTTTCGAAAGCCCGTTGAGCCGGAGTTTTTGGGTTCGTCTGCTCCACATGGCCCAACCATCGTAGCCTCACGATGCGTACTCTTCTGGCTATGCCCATGTCGCGGTACAGCTCATACACCTCGTTGTTGTATTTTCTTCTCCACACATTTTCTTCGCATACGGGACCAAAGATCAAACGGAGAATTTTTCTTTCGAAGCGACCAAGGGCTTCCTCATCCGCTTTCGATTAGGTTCATGCTTCCGCGCCGTACAGAAAGGCTGGGAT